>PVJX010044690.1:0-13081 GCA_004027295.1 Dolichotis patagonum
TACTTCCTCCCTCCTTCACTCCCGCCAAAGAGTTGAGCCCGCCCAACTGTTGCTTAGATACTCCCGCCAAAAGAGTTAATACCACCCATAGTTGCTTAGTTACCCGACTACATCATATGCTCTCACTTCCTCATTTCTGCCTTCTATATAAGCCATGTTCACTTCCTCAATAAACGAGACTTGATTGGAATTGCTCAACTTGTCTCCGTCTCTCTTTCCTCTTGTCCCGTTTTCATCCCATCCCCGTTCCCCCTCCAGGTTAGACCCACGGATTGATCCGCAGGCCGGATCAATATGTTATAGAACTTTGAAGTTCATAAATCAGATTATCCAACTAACAGAAACTTTCTAAAGTATACCTGTTAGCAAAAATATTTGTAATAAGCAGCAAGAAAAATACTATTTTCCACACATTTGAAAAGAGAAATGTTTCTGACACAAAGACATTTTTAAGATAGAGGAGATAATTTATTCTTAGGCAAGGTCCGTTAAAAATAGTTTGTTTTCTTTTGTAAATTCTCATATATTAAAGATACAGCAAAATTCATAGTTTAATATGTCTGTATACCTGAGCAGTGGGTTTGGTCTGCTAATCTGACACCTACATAACATTTAGAAGGGATTGGATGACTGCCCACAGCGTTTAGTCAGCCAAAGAAGAGGAAAATTATGGAAATCAAATATACAGTAATTGTAATCTAAATGTTAATAACATATGCCTTTATATTACTACAAATAACTGAAAAACAAGAAGCTATGTATTTGATATCCACTGAACGTGTGATAAATGATTAAGAGAGTATTTATATCTTTCATTTGAAATTCTATTAGACTTCAACTAACTCATACTGACAATTTTATTCTAATTTTTTTACCTAGGAAACATTGTAATAGTAATATATGTATTTGCACAAGAATTTATAGCTAGAAATAAATGAGAATGTGAATTATATTACTTAATACCAAACACAACCCTCTAAGAGAAATATTGGAAATTGAAGCTTAAAGAGGTGAAGCAAGTTGCTACTGTTTATTTTACAAATCAATATTAGCTCATTATTCCTTTATTGGTGGTTGAGACATAATTCATAAGAAGTTTCAAAAACTGCTGCACAAACAGAAGGTGTATCACTTCAAATGTGGTCAGCTTTGGGAAGAAAAGCAATGTGCATAGCAGAGAATTTAAATGCATTGAATCTCAGGATAGTATGTGTTGGTTGCTTTCAACTCTGACTCTGTTATTTACTATCCTTGGAATTTTTTTTTTCTATTTTTCAGGAGCTTAGGGTGAGTAAGCTTTTATTTTGTTTTCATATGAGCATGAGGAAAATTACAACTAGCCTCAAAGGCCTTTTCTGTGATGACTTAGCATTTTTTTCCTTTTTGATATTACATCAGAGTGAAAAGGAATGCCAAATAGAGAGATCCCAGGGTTTCTGGTGTTGAATCAGTGCCCACCCTATGGGGTGTCTAGGAGGAAAACAAATGAAATGATTGACAGCTACAAAAAAGAGGAAAATGAGTTTCACAGGTGAGAAGGGCAGGATTTCTTTTCACATGTCATCATTTACTAATATATACAGTCTATGACCAGCCCCTGTTGAATGCCATTTGATTTTACATCATTGAAAGCAAAACACCTTCTAATTCCATGCAGTAATCAGTGTAGGCAATACCTATAATATTAAATGTTTGATCTTTGGTGAAGTTTCAACCAACTGTAGACTACAAATTTGTCATTTGTCAGCTGTGGATAGGGACTCAATTATAAAGGTAAAGACCGAAGTTACTCTAATATAGATTTTAGATCTACATTTATAATACCAGAAATTTTGCATGACTGATGACTCTGGTGTGCAACATGAGCTGAACATATTTTAGAAAAGAAGCTGACATTTTTACTGAAACAATTTCCTCTATAAGCTGCTTATAACCCAAGCCTGTTTTTAAAGTGTTAGGTTTCTATGATAAAGGTTTAGTGCTTACCCAGTAAGCAACTAAGAATCTGAAGAGAAGCCAAGTGGTAAGTACTTAACATGTTTATGGCAGAGCCAATACTGTAGTCTAGGAGAATACTGTAGTCTAGCTTTGATGTTAATGGCACGTTAGATTCTCCTTCAGATGTTTATTATAAGGATTCCCCAGGTGCAGCCTTTGCTAGGTGGCCCCTTGCCGAGTTTAAGCAGTGGAAGAGCTAATCTCCCTCAAGGATGCAGTTTTCAGTTATATTACCTTGGTCTTGAGGATTGTTGGTGAATTCCAGAACAACTCCCCTGTGCTATTAGAGAAAAGGATGGATTAAGCATCCTTGATAACAGAAAAAGCAGGGAAATTCAATTTTGTAAATTTTGTGATTTCCTTTTTAATTCAATTAGGGATTCCCATTCCAAAAATGTGTGAGTATGCAAAAATTTTCATAATTATTAATTCATGGTAAGAACAGAATTTTCTTTTGAGATGAATTGTTTGTCAGATTTTCTTGTGAAGGGCTAGGGACTTAGCTCACTGGCACAGGCACCTGCCCGACATGCATTAGGTCATGATTTTGATCCTCAGTACCAAAAGTTTTTTTTGTGTGTGTGAAATAAAACTACAGTAAGCATACATAGGTTACTTTTCTAGGATTGCTATCAAAATCATTTGAAGAGATTAACAATTTCTTTTCATTCTGCAATGACTTGGAAAGATTCTTTTCCAATACATACAAGTTTATGGTATAAATTAGTAATTGGTTAATTACGTATTCTTACCTAAACTGGACGTTACCCTCACTTGACAGTAAACAATGACATACAGTAGCAAAAGTAGTAATTAATAATAAAGTATGAAAATAGGCAAAGACAAAGATTTCCACTTCAGTACAGAGATCACTTTGAACAGCAATCTGGTTCAGTTACTCATTTAAAATATTGTACATTTCTCTAAAGAGTAATTCTAAGGAACATATGAAAATAATTTTTTAAATTAAGTTATTTCAGATAGAATGTGATATATCATCTTTTATTGATATAAGATGAGCATATTGGGGCAAGCAATTATAGCCAAGTAAACTAAGGAATGGAGTTGAATTTCATAACATGATAGGGAATCTAAGATTAATGTACTTGGCCCATTAACTGTGTCTTGGGTGTTTACTGAAGAATTACAGGATGCTTAACTCCACACTTTGCATGCACATGTGAGAGAAACTCTGTCAAGCAGGGTGCTGAGTCAGCCCCTCATTGTGGCTTGAGTATCATTCTAAATGCAAAATAGGCACCATGTTTGTCTGGCAAACAGTGGACGCATGCAGGCCCCAGGCCACATTGACAGCGCTTGGGTGCATGTTCAGAATTCTTGACGACTCATACATCAGTGCAGAGTTCTTGGCCAACACAACTTGTCCCTTCTACTTAATGGCCTTTCTTTCTTCCTTCACATTAGTTGCTTGAGTTTTGTCTCCTTAATTTACCTCTAATTCATTCCTAAACTCATTCTAATTGGTATTCCTCCCACACTACCAGACTGAAACTGCTGCTCCCAGGGTTAGCAATGACCTCTTTTTTTCCCTCTCAACCCAGTGGGTGTTTCTCATTTTGTTCTATATTTTTTATTTTCCCACACATGAATTGGTGCTGTGCATGACACCACTGGCTCTTCCCATCTTCATGAAATATTCTTTTACTCTTTACTTTTAACTCCTATTGTTTCTCTGTCAGAAGATAGTTTACTTATGTGAGTTGTCTGTATTTCTGGTATTTCACTGGTTTATACATATTGATGGTTTTAGAAAATAAAAGCTATTCTTAACTCTTTTCTACCACAATAAAAAATAAAAACAAGCCCCAATGCAGTTTTTTCTCTGTGGGATTAGTTCATCCACTTGCATGAAGCTCATTTTATTGTAAACGAGACAGAAAAGATTTTCCTATGAACTCCAACCTGTACAATCAGTTTCTTAAGTCTTTTGACTTAAATTCATCATTTTCCTCTTCCTCATGCTCTAATTTCAGTCCAGGCCACATAGTCATTTTCCTCAATAACTTTTTAGCAAATCTTTGAACTCATAGGAATGCTTTAAAATTGTCTACCTCCAATCTGTCAATGAGGAACTAACAGAGATTTCCTCTAAAATATAAATATATTCATATCACTTGTATAACAAGTTGAAAACTCACCGATGATCGATGATTCCTTCATAGAATTGAAATACAAACTTCAAAGTAAGCTTCACAGAATTCAGTTTTTAGTGCTTCCTCTGATCCCTGCCAGTTTCTCGGTTTCAAATTTCTCATCTTTTCCAACCTCTGTGACATTTTTTCAGATTGATCAGGATGGATTGTTTTTAGTGTTATCTGGAATGCCACATCACTTTTGTACATTAATGTGTAACATTAAAAGTACTCCCTACCTTCCTTAAGCACTGTAGACAAGATTAAGCACCTTTACTGTGGTGCTTACTCGTCTCAAGAAGATGTCTGCCTCCTTCACCAGAAAGCCAGTACTTGGCCTAAATTATTGCTACACTTAGAATTCAGCATGTTGTTTGTGGTGGATTAATAACTGGTGGTCAACTTGTAACGCCAGCTGACCTGAATCAGCATGATGCTGAGTGTAGAAGGCCCACCTGGGGATTGTTGCCAACATAAAAAGGAGACCTGGAGAAGAAGAGGTGTTGTTGGTTCTCTGGTTGTCAAGGGTTCTCCTGGAGGAGCTTGTCCAGCTTCTCTCCTGATATGAACTTGGCTGTTATCATCAGAGAAGCTCAGGACCTGTTGTCCCTGAGAATGACTGCAAGTCACTTTGGGGGAGTGCTTAGTCCTTACTTTACTGCTGCCTGGCTCTGGAGGGGAAGATGATGTGCTGTTCAGTCTCCAGGAGAAGCTTGTCATGCTGACTTCCTGATTTGAGCTCGGTTGTCCTCATCGTTGGAGGAACCCTGGTCCTCCTTGTAGCTAAGGATGGCTGTGGTACTTTTCCAGGGAGCTCTGGTGCTTACTTTGAGCTTGGTTTCTTCCTGGCTCCAGTGTAGAACTCTCAGCCTACGGCACAAATCCTTCATTCCACTGGTACAAACTTTCTAGCTTCCACCGCCGACCTTTGGTTCCTTGCAGTGCAAAACTGTGAAACAGACTTGCATGAGACATTGTCATGGGCTCTAGGCCTCCAGATGGACTCGTAGAGGGCATTGTGGGCTCTAGGTATTCAGTGGACTCCTGCAGGATGTTGCCCTGGGATCCAGGACCTCAGCTGGATTCTTTGGGTTTAGTGTGTGGATAGATATCCTGTACTCTTTCTTTTGTATTTGTTTCTTTGGGTGACTATCATAAAGTAATACTATAAATTATGTGTCCCAAATATATTATTTTCCTTGCAAAGCCCAGAGTACAACAGTATTCAAATAAAGTAGGTGTTAGGTATTTATGGTGCAATTTAAAATCTACTACTATTACTAATACCGGTTTCAGATAAAAATCTAACCTGCTTTTATAGCACACTTAAAAGTCTAATATCACCACTCCATGTATGATCCTGAATGTCTTACAGGTTTATAGTTGTTAAATGCACACATATTTTCAACACAAGTCTGAAAAAATAATAAAAGTTGAAACCTCATTTAATAGTGTAAATGCAGAATGTTTTCCATTTGGATTGAGGTAGCAGTCCCACAAAATCATTAAAGACTTGAATAGTTTCTAGCTTTCAAGCCATCTCCTGCCAGTTATCTTGGTCCTTTGTTCAAAATTGATGAGACATCCACAACAAATCACCAGAAGTGATACCATTTCTGTTGTCTTTATTTTAGGGAAAAGAAATACCATGTTTTCCATCCTCATCTCAGCAGGTTTCAGCTTATGCCGCTTTAGGTACCAGTTATATTTCTAACTCTCTGGCAGGGAAGATAGGATTATAACATTTGCCCTCAATGAATGATGAGGGGTTAGAACTAGGTGCCATGAAGCCACTATCATCTCCACTACAAAAGCAAAGATCAAAGGTGTTGCCACTATAGTTTTGAAGCCACTGACACCACATAGTGTGTATTCTTTGTTAAGCAAATGTGTGAAGGCAGGGTTTGGAGGGTGTTGCCTGCTCATAAATGGTCTGTTCTTGTGGAATATGTATAAGAAAGTTAACTAATGAAATGATTCAGGTCAGTTTCACATTTAAATTCACAGGAAGTAAAAATTATTGTCAGAGGTAACAATATAGACAATTTAACCACAGCAAAAATCTTATAAAACGATGTGTTCAAGAATCAGAGTTATTCTCTGTGATTATCTTGCTAAGCTTTGAAAAATCACACCCATATTTGTATACTTGAGAAAGTCTTATCATTAATAAGATGAACATGTTATCGATCCCATTAGCCCAATCTTTAAATCTATCTATTTCTCTGTCTGTCTTCTATCATCTATCATAACAGAGAGGAAGAATGTGCGGATATATAGTTTATTATAAATATACGTGCATAGAAAACACACTTCACATACACAAGCACACATAAATACCTACATACAGATGAACAAAATGGAAATGTACGTATGTAACAAAACAATGATGGATGAATGTTCTGGAAATAAATCATTTGATTTAACTTTTGTTTCCTAGATCTGTCACTTACTAGTATTGTGAAATTCATAACTAGTACTAAGTTTCCTTATTAATAAAATGCTTATAATAAATTGTTTACATTTATTAAGTTTTCTAGGAGTAAAGACAGAAAATTGTTTCCTAGATCTGTCACTTACTAGTATTGTGAAATTCATAACTAGTACTTAGTTTCCTTATTAATAAAATGCTTATAATAAATTGTTTACATTTCTTAAGTTTTCTAGGAGTAAAGACAGAAAATTTAAAGCACTTATCTGTCATAATGTTCATCATAGAGCCTAGTAGGATGTACACACAAAGTGAATAGTAGCTATATTTATAGTAGGTTGCAGTAAAATTATATGCAATGTATCATTCATGAATCTTTCCTATTAAAACTTTTTCTTTCAGGAGGCTTCTTGAGCAGGCCAAGACTACTGCTTCTGGTTCAGCTTCTTCCCCATATTCATATCTCTGTGGAAATTAAGAGAAGAGGTAATGTTGGGCAGAGGTTCTATATTGGGGAAAATCTATCTTAAAATTTTAAGGCTGAGAATGTAAGGAAATAAAGTTTTTATGACAATATGGATCAGAGATGGTGCATCCTGGAAGACAGTAAAAGAGAGCTAAATGGACATGTGAAAATTGGCATACTGAAATTAACCATGTGTCAATGTATAATATATTATTTTATTTGGCAACCTTAAGGATAAGAAATCTGTTTTTATATAATTTATAAAGCCAACCCAGTTTAAAATATTAGTAAAAAATTTTAGGTAATTCTTAATAATGTTTTATCTGGTGACCAAGAGGTTCTATCAAAGTATCATGCTATTTATTATGATTTTAAGTGGTGGTAATCTTAGCAAACAATGAAGTACAAACTTAAGAACATGTATTCTTTGACACATTTTCTATTTCAGTGACACAAACATGTTTACTGCAGCACTACTGACCATCCTTAGTGTTACTGTGAAATGATAAAGTGCAACTCTGAATTTAGACAGTGTGGCTTCAGGAAATGATATGTACTTCATATGGCGATAAAGCATCATATAGTGCTGTATAGCTAAACCCTTAGAACAATCAATACTTGATGCACAAATAACTAATAAATGTTAGCTCTCATGACAAATATAGGCAAGTAGCAGTGATATATGGTTTGGACCTGTAGGGCACACAGCACAATCATTTAGCCTCTTCTTCAATGAAACACAGAGTAATTAAGTGAATTGCACATGTTGCATAAGGAAAGTGATACATCTGTACTGCTGCATTTCCTATAAACAAAATTTTGGTTTGAAAATTAGTATTTTTTTCTCTTTATTTTTTGGACACAGGATCTTGTGGAAATGCTTTTAAAATATCTATATTGAGGTTTTAAAGTCATTTGCAGTATGTATATTTTCTTTAAAAAATTAGGTCAATTGTATTTACCCAATAATATTTACTATGCATTTACTACTCAGCCAATGATAAATACATTGGCTGAGATACATGTTCTTTTCTTGTTGGTGTTTGAAAAGCTATTTGAATCAATGATAAAATTTAGGTAGTCAGTAAGGAAAGTCACATTAGTGGCTTTCCTTTTCCAGTAGAGTTTCTATGAAGAAGGCTCCAAATCTTAAAATTAAAGCTGACAAATAATATTATTTGCCAGTACGCTGTATGGGAAAGAATGTAAAAGTCTGAACATATGAAGAATGCTTTGAATTGTTTGCAAGAAATGACCTATGGTTTAAAGAATTTAGTTGTCTTGCATATTAACGTTTTTATTTCATACAGGTTTATTATTTTCTTATTTATTATACCACCACATCTGATGTCTTGTATTAAAATCTTCAA
The DNA here is from genome assembly GCA_004027295.1 of Dolichotis patagonum. NCBI lineage: Eukaryota > Metazoa > Chordata > Mammalia > Rodentia > Caviidae > Dolichotis > Dolichotis patagonum. Next base: position 8,419 of record PVJX010044690.1, read on the forward strand.
GTTAATGAAAATATAATTATCATGTAACCTAATTCAAATGCAGGCATATTCATCATGTAGTCATATTCTTTATTTGGCATGATTTCAGGGGCAATATTTACAAAGCTGTTATATAAGGAACTATGTCATTATGCAGGAAAGACAAACAGCGTATATCTACCTTCATAGCAGATCTAAATTTGTATTATCTACTATTTTCAAATTGTTTAATCTTATATTCAAAAATCAATATTCACCCAACACAACAGTAAAACTCATAGGATTATTTATGGTCATAGTTAAAGGTGATTTTTCAGTCACAAGATGAATATAAAAGTTACTTGAAGGATGACATGATTTAATTGCTTCCAAAGATGCAATGAAAACACTCCAATGAAATAACGAATGGGAAAGCCTTCCAAAACAGATAAACTATTATTTGAAGTCAGGATGCGTATTAAAAACCTAATATTTTCATTTCTAGTGAAAAACATGGGTTCTTTAGCTATCAGAACAGCGTCAAGAGCTACCATGGGAAAACTATCATCCACATTTTAACCTCCAACTTGCAATTTATGGCTTTTGCAATCTTAAAGGTTGACCTTTACCATACTTTCTGCACACAATCTTCTAACTTTGCTTGTTTTACATAGTGGTGTTCTGCTGGTGTTCTTGTCTTTTCCTCAGGAAATGTACCTCAGTAACTGTGTTATTAGAACTGGACGTGTTCCAGAAGAGTCAGAGATCACAGCAGACTTTGGATCAATCTCAGTGGGCCAACTGGAAGTAACTGCCCCCGAGTTGACTCTTTTTGAATGTCTGAGTACATCTGACTTTGATAACAAACATTTTCTTTCATGGAAACCTATAGAGGAAGGAACAAACTAAATTGTTTTAAAATGCCAAATTATACAGAAATTTCCCAGGACTAGTGAAAGTCTTAAACCATTTCATGTTTTATGTTTCTCTTGTTTTACTGACAATTGAATGTTTTACAACAACAGCATCTCTTTATACTGTCTCTATTTGCAACTAAATTCCAAGAATCTCCATAAAAATGATTGTTTCAATCTTTAGAACATTATCACGTGAAAGGTGGTAAGGAAAGTGCTATTGCTTTCTGTTTTCAAAGGAAAAAAAACAGGACTTTAGTGAACTACAATTAAATCAGTAGGAGGTTCAGATGCACAGCCAATGTTTTCCACTTCTTGCCCTTTGATTTCATTCTAAAAGTATCTCAGTTCTTTTACATTTCTTCATTTATTAAATGACTTTATCCCTCTCCTGCCAAGATGAATATGAGTTCTGTGATGGTTAATATTGAATGTCAACTTGGTTGGATTGAGAAATGCCTAGAAAATTCATTGAGCACATTTCTGGGCATGACAGGGTATTTCCAGGGACTGTAGCATGATAGACAGCAAACTGAGGATAGAGACCTTGTACTACCCTCAACTCCTATGTCAGCAGCAATAGTCAAAGGGCCTGGACTCTGATGGACAAAAACAAAAGGAGGAGGAGGTAGCTAACGCAACAGATCCCAAGGTCTTTCCCTTCTATCTGCCATCACCTGCTCCTCACCAAGCTGTTTGGCCTTGCTATGGATCAGAAGCAACAGAACCAAGAGACCATGAGTCAAATACATCTTTTCTTTAAGGTTTTTTGGCTGTTTTGTCATAGCCATAGAAAGCTGAATAACACAAAGTCATTGAAGGCAAAAGATTCAAAAAGATTCAAAATAGAATCTTTTAATTTCTGTCTCTGGAGTATAAGCAAATATACAGAAAAAATAAATTGAGTGAAGTATCATTTGTGTGTCACTTTTTAAGAGTACATACATGTTATTTTAATTAAAAGATTTGTCTAGTGAGAAGTAGATCCCTCTCCTTTCTTGATAGGTAGTGCTTAACCCGGAAGCAGATGCCAAAAACTTTTACTTGTTGTAACACGTATCTTTCTACCTATTCTGATACATGTTAGTAACCGTATGTTCTTTTATGTTTATTTTTCTGCCAACTGGGAATAAAATAAATATGTTGTATTACATCTTTTTTTCAAAACTAATATTTGCTAAATAATCTTTTTAAAATTCTTTCTTTGGAAATAATTTCAAACTTACCCAAAAGGCATAGAAATGAAAATAGCAGAAGCACATCCATACATGCATAACTCTGATTCAGGTATAGCATTCACTAACATTTTACCTGACAGCTTTATCATTTGTTAATCTCCCTCCTCTTTCCTTTCTCTTATGAATCTTTTGAAGGGAAGTTTAATGTACTGTATTCTCAATAGTATGGTATTTTTTCCCTTAAAATGTTTTTCTTTTCCATAAGCACAGGCAGTGACTCTCAATTTCTATAAATTTAGTATAGCTATAACATTTTATCATAATAAATATTTCCATTTCAACGTTGCTCACCAAAGGAAAAAAATGTCCTTTCAGAGAATTTTTATCCCTGCAGTACAGGACTAAGATTAAGATCAGCTGTTGTATTTAGTCATTCTGTTGCTTTTGAATTATATGAGAAACATTCTCTGATGTCATTGATAATTTTCTCATTCTTTAGGTTACTGATAATTTTGGAGACTATAACCTCCATAGATCCCCTTTTAATAGAATGCTCTTCATTTGGAGTTTGTCTGATTATTCTTCTTGATTGATTTGAGAAGAATTTTACAATAGTTTTTAATACATATGTGAGGGTGTCCCCTGGATATCAAATCCAAACATCCATTTGTCTCTCACTGATGACATTAAGCCTGAAAATGCAATTAATTCTGTCTGATTTTCCACTATAATGATTATCTCTATTCTCCCTTACAATTAATAAGCAATTTCTGGAAAGTCATTTTATAAACATATACACATCTTGCTCCACATGGAATTTTTCCTCCTGGATGTAGCAACCATTCTTAGGCATTTTGAGTTTATTCCATTTTGCCTCGGTGGTAATAAACTAAAAATTTTTTAACTGCCACTGTCTCTCCATATATACAAATTGATTTTCCTCACATTGACCTAAAAGAGGGCTATTCTTTTGCTCCATTTAGCTGTGATTATTATTATTAATTATTTATTGCCATGGGCCCGTGTAATGTTATTTTATGCAGTAGTTTATAATTCATTATTACATTTAATGATCTTACATTTGACATTTTCACACGCTGAGACACGGCCCCCTTCTGAAAGGACTGAGCTTCTCTTGGGGCAGCGTTGACCTTCCCAAGAGGAAAAGTCAGCTGATGTGTGCAGAGTCCTGCAGTTTGTTGATCCAGGCTGGGCTCACTTGTTTGTTTCTTTCATGTTAGAAAAGACTTCTATAAAGAGCCCCCTAAAAGCCATATAACTATAGGTACTTAGCCAGATGTTGGTACAGCCTGGCTGACAATACATACAGCCTTCCGCTTCAGTCCGGCCAACAATTTTGTAATGTCCACTGACAACTCTTCCTAAGCCTGACCTGCACTTGTTGTACTAACACAGACCTCAGTAGTGTTTGGTATCAGGAAAGTGCAGGAAACCATTCATGTTTACCTTGAGTGGCATCCCAGTGTCTTAAAAATTATCCTCAATCTACTGCCAAATCATATCTTTTATCCTATCCCATCAAGAGGCTCAGCTCAAACACTTTGGCTGGGTTTCTCACACTGCAGAGACACCTAATGAGTCAGATTAGAGTTTTCCCCTGGAGTCTCTGTAACTAGTAGACTAATGCTACACTATGGATCTTAAATGTCCCCCAAAGACCAACCTGCTAAAGGTACCCCTGTTCACCAGCCTGTGGTACCCCTGCAGAGATGATGCAGCCTTTAGGCAGTAAAGCTTAGAGAGTTAGGTCACTGAGCTCTTATAAGGGGGATGTTAGGTCTCTAACCCCTATCTTTCTTTTTAAAGTGAACACCTCACACATGCTCCCCACCATTGGGATCTGCCTCTCTCTGGGCCCCAATGCAACAGAGCCAACCAATGATGCGTTGAAACCTCTGAAATTGTGAGCTAAAGTAAACCTCCATTCCTTTTAAGTTTATTTATTCAAGTATTTGGTCCTGACAAAAACCAAAAACTATCAAACAAACTAAAAAGCTGACTAACATAGCCAGGTTCCCTTTTAGGGTCTGAGCAGACCAAGCATAGTTGGTCATAGCAGTGCATATGCTCTGTCCAGTTTCAAGATACCTGGGAAAAAACCACAGTTGCGGGGGATCTGAAAGACAAACGTAAAGATTCAGGCGCAGTCCTGTCTTTCAGCTCGCTAGATGCAAGGCTGGATTGGCAGACACTGACGCTGCTTCAGGTTGAACCTGTCATGGACTTGGATTGAATCATTTCTCTTATTTTAAAGGCCAAGTGAAGCACTGATGGTTCCCAAAATGTCCAGTTTGCTTGTCTCCAAGAAAATAGCCCCTGGACATTGTGCTACATTTTTTTTTCTGTTTCTTTTCTTGAATTTCCACCTTCCACTTTCATCCTGTAGTTTCTGTTTATTAGGACACACTAACTCTAGACTGAGTATTTCAAGAGCTTTTACCAACTGGACTTGATTGTCCGGGAAAAGACCTTACATAAAGTCCTAGAGTATTTTGAGGAATATAAAAAGGATAAAAGAAAAAACAAGGGAAAGGAAGCTACTGAAAAACTAGCTACTCCATCCAAATGGTTTTTATCTAATGGCATAGAACT
>PVJX010044691.1:0-13072 GCA_004027295.1 Dolichotis patagonum
TTCATTTGGAAACAGAAGAAACCTAGAATATCAAAGGCAATTCTGGTCAATAAATGCAAGGCAGGAAGCATCTCAATTCCTGACTTGAAATTGTACTCCAAATCCCAGTGATAAAATCAGCATGGTAGTGGCAAAGAAATAGACCTGAGGATCAATGGAACAGATTAGAAGATGCAAGTACAGGTACAAAGACACTCAGCCTATTTGACAAAGGGGCTAAACATATTCACTGGAGGAAGGATAGCCTCTTTAATAAATGGTGTTGGAAAAATTTGCTCTCCACATGCAGAAGACTGAAACTAGATCCATGCACAAAACTAAAGTCTAAGTGGGTCAAATGCCTATACATTAAAAGAGAAACACTAAATCTGCTAGAAGATCAGGTAAGTAGAAATATTGGAGACATATGGGTAGGCTGAGAATTCATGAACAAAACACAAACTGCATGGGAAACACTTCAGAGTCAACAACTGGGATCTCATATTATTGAGAAGTTTCTGCACTTCAAAAGAAATCACCATCAGAGTGAAAAGAAAACCCACAGAATGGGAAAGAATTTTAGCCCACAACCCCTCAGACAAAGGACTTACATCAAGAATATATAAAGAATTGAAAAACACCAAGTCCCCAAAATTCAAAGACCCTCTCCAAAAATGGGCATCTAAGATGAACACACAATTCTCATATGAAGCAATTCAAATGGCAAATAAATACATGAAGAAATGTTCCCCATCACTGGTCATTCGAGAAATGCAAATTAAAACAACATTGAGATATCATCTCACACTGGAAAGAATAGCTGCCCTCAAGAAATCAACTGATAACAAATGTTGGTGAGGCTGTGGGGAAAAAGGAACACTGCTCCACTGTTGGTGGGAGTGAAGACTGGTGCAACCACTGTGGAGGTCAGTATGGAGAATTCTCAGAAGCCAGGGATTGGAAGCTCCATTCAACCCAGTGCTTCCCCTCCTGGGTAATTTCCCAGAAAAACTGAAAAGATCATATCACAGTGATATATGTGTACCCATGTTCATAGCAGCACAATTTATGACAGCTAAATCTTGGAAACAACCAAAATGCCCATCAACCACAGAGTTGATGAAAAATATGTGGTATTGTTATACAACAGAATATTACTCAGCTATAAAAAATGATCATCTTGAGGCCTTTGTAGGGAAATGGGGACAACTTCAGATTATTCTCCTTAGTGAAATAAATAAGAATCATATTTATAAATATCACATTGTATCTCTAGTGTAAAAAGAAATAAGAACTGTAGGAGTAATAAAATCCAAAACGTGTAATTGTATTGTAATAAAAAGAGGAAAAGAAAGTGCTCTAAATGATATAACTGCATGGGTGTTTAAGTGTGTAAGATAGATGACCATATTACTGTTTTTGTTAGATTGTTGAGCAGAACTGTTAAAAGTCTCACTGTTTTAATATGTATTTTGTATGCTTTAATTTTGTAAGTTGAACAACTATTTCCTGTGTTGACAGTATGCAACTTATCAAGTGGTGATTTCTTAGTGTTTTTATTTTTGTTTTTGTTGTTGTTGTTCTTTTATTTTTTCCCTTTGGAATTTTGTATTGTTGCTACTCTTTTTCTATTTTGTTTGGTTGCTCTTTGTCTCTTTAAATAAAATTAAAAAAATATTTTCCTGTGTCATGAGCTTCATTCTTGACTTGCTTATGTTTTTCTAGAATGCTGAGGTTCAATATTAAGTTCTTTATTTGAACTTGTTGTGGTTTCTTGATATGGTTATTCACTGCTATGATTTTCCCTCATAGAACTGTTTTCAGTTTGTCCTTTAAAATCTGGTATGTTGTATTGGCATTATTGTAGATATTGTCTAATTTCTTCTTTAATGTTATTTTCCTGTTATTTGCTTCCTTTTTTAAAAACCTCTGTGTAATTGTTTACCTTGCTTGGTGAGTTGGTTCTGTTGGAGTTCATGTAGTTGTACACCTTTCTAGAATGTCCTTCAGAACATTTTGGAGTGCTGGGTTGTTTGTCATGAATTTCCTCAGGTATTTTTTGTCATAGAAGTATCTTATTTCTCCATCAGTTCTGAGAGATAATTTTGCTAGGCACATCAATCTGGGTTTGAGTTTGCTTTCTAATTATGGCTTGAAATACTTCACTCCAAGATCTCCTTGACCTGAGTGTTTGTGTTGAAAAGCCTGCTGTGAATCTGATGGGTTTTCTATTATAGACAATTTGTTTCCTCTAATATTAATATTCTATTTTTGTGTTGAATTTCTGGAATCTTGGCTGTCATATGCTTTGTTGTAGGTTTTTAAAATTTTTCTTGTTTTAAAGAGAATAAAACAAATAGAACAGAGCAAAGAAAATCAAAACAGAACAATGCAAGCAACACAACCCTTAAAACAAGACAACTGGATATCAACAGTAGCTACCATAACATCTCTTTTCTTTGAAATAGTTGAGCATATATTCACACACAATAATATCAAACATAAAAAATAGTATAAAACCATCCAAGAGAATGAAAGCATTACAGAACTTCAAAACCAAATAACATGATTACCATAAAATCTTATATACGCTTACCAACTCTCATACTAGGGAGACTATATATGGTATTTACACATGTGAGTTTGGTTTATTTTGCTAATGAGTATGGTCTCAAGTTGTGTTCATTTATTTATAAATATCTCAGTGTGATCATTCTTTATAGCTGAGTAGTACTGCATTGTATAAAACTGCCACAACTTTTTTTTATCCATTCCTCAGTTGATGGGCACTTAGGTTGTTTCCAAGATCTGGCTATTACAAATTGTGCTGCTATAAACATGGGTGCACATATATCACTGTGGTATGATGTTTTCAGATCTTCTGGGAATATGCCTAGAAGTGGAATAGCTGGGTCAAATGGGACTTCCAGACCCATGTTTTTGAGAAATCTCCAGACTGACCTCCACAGTGGCTGCACCAGTTTACACTCCCACCAACAGTGCAGAAGAGTTCCTTTTTCCCCACAGCCTCTCCAGCATTTGTTGTTGGTAGTTTTTTCTATTCTGGTCATCCTTTCTGGGGTGATAGCCATTGTTTATTCCTTATTTTCTTGTTTTGAAGTCCTGTATAAGTTTCATTGGCTTGATGGTTTGGGCTTTATTCTGTTTTGTTTTGTTTGATTTTGTTATATCTGATACTATAGGCAGCGGTTTCAAAGATAGCAAGATATATTATGGTAGCCATTTTGGATTCACTATTGTCTTGTTTTTAAGTCCTCTATTGCTTTTATTGTTTTGTTTTTATTGGTTCTATTCTGTTCTGTTTTATGCAATTTTTAACATGCCTAAAGGTATGTGCAGCTGTTTTGAATACAACAAGAGGCATTAAGTAACCATTGTTGATTTCATATTGTTTTAAAGTCCTGTGTCACTTACACCAGTTTGTTTTCATTGGCCTTATTCTGTTTTAATTTGCTTGTTTGTATTCTCTTTAAAATAAAATAAAAATAAATAAATTTAAAAAATCCAAATAACAGAAAATGAACAATGGCTACTATAATATCTCATTTTCCTTAAAAATTTGTTTATAACATCACACATAATAAAATTAAGTAAAACACAACAGGATAGAACCAATCAAAACAGAAGAACAAAAGCCTGGTAGGACAAGACAATAATAAATACAAGATGATAATAAATCAGCAATGGCTGCCATAATGTCTTGTTTTCTTCAAAATAGTTGTTCATACCATCACACATTATAAAATCAAACAAAACAGAATAAAACAAATCAAACCAATGAATGAAAGCATTATAAGTCTTCAAAGAAATATAATAGGAAATCATGATTATCATAAAATATACCATTATATTCAAAATAGCTGCCCCTACCATCCAATAGCATAAAATCTAACAAAACAAGGCAGAACAAAGCCAAACCTAACAAAATTGTGTAAACAATGAAAGAGTTCAAGATAAGACAATAAGAAAGTGACAGAAGTTTCCACCTTTCCCTCCCAGGTGTTTCCTCACTTTTGCTCTTATATTAACTATTTTGTTTTCAGATCCCATTAACTGCTACTATTTCTTATTCTAGGATTCACATGTATGAGTTGGAACTGTTTTGGCCATGAACATGATCTCCAGTTGTGCCTTTTTACCTACTGGAGCTTTGAGATTATTCTACTTTATAGTAGGGTAGCTTTCTCCTGCATGAAAATACCATATTTTTCTTATCCATTCATCAGCTGATAGGTAAGTTACTCTTGCTTTTTCTTTTGGTCTTATGTCACATGGAACAATTGTTTTCTCTCCTTTGATTTTCAGTCTATGAATTATGTGCTTCTTGTATAAAGTATATCGATGGATCTTGTTTCTTGATCCACTCTCCCTGTGTTTCTTTTTATTGTTGACCCGAGACCATCTACATTAATGGTTACAACCAGCATACATTGGTTTGGCTCTGCCGTGCTATCTTCCTGTTGTTGGCCCTCCATTTTTTCCTTCATTCAATTGCCTGTCTTGTTTGGCAATCCTCCTCTGCTGCTATTCCTGGAACCATGATCATCTTTCTCTCTAGAATATTCTTTAGCACTCTCTGTAGGGTTGGTTTGGTAGTCATGAATTCCTGCAGTTGTTCTTTATCATGAAAGTATCTTTTTTTCCATCAATTTTGAAAGATAGTTTTGCTGGGTAGATCAATCTGGGTTGAAAGTTGTTTTCTTTTATGGTTTGAAACACTTCAAACTTTTCTTGACTTGATGGTTTGTGTTTAGTCTGCTGTGATTCTGATTGGTTTTCCTTTGTAGGTGATCTGTCTCTTTTCTCTATCAGCTTTTAGCATTCTGTTCTTGTGTTGAATTTCTGGGATCTTGATTATGATATGTCTGGGTGTAGATTTACTTTGGTTATGGCTAGAGTCCTATATGCCTCACTTATCTGCATACCAGATCCATTTCCCATGTTTGGGAAGTTTTCTTCTATTATTTATGTGAATATCCTAGTAATTTCATTTGTGTTGACCCCTGCTTCTTCATTAATACCTATCACTCCTAAATTATACTTCTTTGCATCATCTTACAGCTGTTGAGTTGTTATTTCCTGATTGTATGTTACTTTTAAGAGATCTTTCCTTTCATGATCACTAGCTGCAATCCTGTCTTCAAGGTTTCAAAGTTTATCTTCAGTCTCTTTCAAGTGATTTTGCCAGATTTTGATTGAGTTTTTAATTTCTTGCATCTCTCTTTGAATGTTTCATGCATTGTAATTCCTTTCTATGTTCATTCAAGGTTTCCATCATTTTCCTATACTCCTCTTTATTGTCTATTTTTTCTTTAGACCTGCTGAACAATTCTTTCAGTATGTTTGTGATTTCTTCTTTTACCTGAGACATTATTTCTGATTTGAATGCTTTTGCAATCTCATGAAGTTGTTTTCTGACTTCAGTTGCTATCCTCTCAGAGATTTCAGTTGTGTGACTTCTATTTTCTTCCATGACCATATCTCTCAGACTTATTGTGTGTGGGCTAGAGGTCTCAGTTTGCCTTTTGCTCCTTCATCTTGACATTCTCCTGGGTTCCTCCCAACAAGCTGGTTGTAGGGTCCCAGGCACTTCCCATGTTGGCTACCCTTAAGCAGTGTAGAGGGATGGGACAGGCACCTGGGTTCCTCTAATTCCAGATTTATAGGGAGGTAGCAGGGTGTGGAGCAGGGGCTTCTCCAGTGTTATGCAGCTACACTGGGGCTTCGCTGATGATCAGGGGTACATGTAGGTGGGGCTGCTTCTCTCAGCCTGTGTGTCTACACTGGAACTCCCACGATGGTGGCAGCCATACAAGGTGTATTTGTCTGATTCTGCTAGTGGATGATGGCTGTCTGAGGGAACCAGAGGCCTCAAATAATGGCCTATGGATGCACAGGGCTTACCTGGCTGTGTGTCTCTGCTCCTGCTGGCTCCATGAAAGAAGGAGCCTTCTGGGAGCAGCTCCCTAAAGGTAAAGGTGGATTTGCTGCTTCTCTCTGTTCACACTGGCTGCCTGTATGTTGTGACCTTTTGGTGGCAGTGCACAGCAGGCAGAGCTGAATTTGTCTCCTTTGTGCAGCACTGGGCATGCAGAGAAAAGGGCCTTCCACTGGCAGCACCTGGCAGGCAGAGGTGGGTCTTCTGGTTCTCTCTGCATGCACTGGGCAAGTGGAGGAAAGGGCCTTCCAGTGGCAGCACCTGGCAGGTAGAGGCAGATTTCCTGGTTCTCTCTGCCTGTGCTGGGTACATGAAGTCAGGACCTTCCAGTGGTGGTGCCTGACAGGCCTAGGTGTGTCTTCTGGTTCTCTCTGCCCACTCTGGGTGCATGGAGGAAAGGGCTTTCTGGTGGCATCACCCAGCAGGCAGAGGCAGATCTCCTGGCTCTCTCTTCCCATGCTGGGCACACAGAGGTCAGGGCCTTCCAGTGGCAGTGCCCAACAGGCTGAGGTGGGTCTTCTTCTGGGTTTCTCTGCCCGAGCTGGCTGCCCAGAGGGAAGGGCCTTCTGGTAGTGGCACCTGGCAGGCAGAGGCAGATCTCTTGGTTCTTTCTGCCTGCACTGGGTACACTGAGGAAAGGTGTTTTTTTTTCTGATCATGGCTATTTGGAGTTCTATATACCTCACTTATCTGTTTATCAAAGTGTTTTTGCTTGCCAGGGAAATTTTCTGCCAAGACATCTATGAACAGACTTTTCATCTCATTTGTGCTATCTCCTGCTTTTTTCAGTGACTCTTATTAACTCGATGTCATTCTTCTTTGTATCACCTAGTATCTGATGCATTGATTTGTCATGTTTCCTTACCATTTTTAGGAAATCTTTCTTTTCTTTACCACTGACTGCAATTCTGTCTTCCATATTTGACATCCTGTCCTGACACTAGGTCATCCTGTTGCATATAATTTTAATAGAATTTTTAATCTCCTGGATATCTGTTTGAATATCTTTCTTTCCTATATTGGGCATTCATGATTTTCACCATTTTCCTAAACTCCTTCATTAAAAAAAATCTGTATCTGTTCTAGAGTCATTAAGCATGTCTTTCATTAAAATCACTTTCTGTGTAGCTATCTGTGAAATTAGTTCTGATTTGATTTTTTTCTAGAATGTCTTTCATCTGCTTTGTTGTTACCACCTCAGCAAGTCCAGATGGATGGCTTTGAGATTATTGCACCTCATTGCCTCCTGGTTTGCCTTTGGTGAGCTGGAAGCTGGGGCTATATCTTGTTTAATGTCTTCTAGTTTTGTAATTTTTAAAATCTTAACTCATGGGTGGATGCTTGTAAATTGCCTATGATGAATATCTTTGTTGCTAGTATTTAGAACCTTTAGGAAGTGACTTTCTCAGAGATGTTTTCCAGGTGCAGCTGGTTTTTGAGTTTTGAGTCTATTGCAAAATCATACCTTTATAATTTATTGGGGATAAAAAGTTGCTCTCTACTTGGCCCTGTTCCTGTTTTTTTTTTTTTTTGGCATAAGCATATAGTATTTTACGTGGCTATTAGGCAATCTCATTCTTGGTATCCCTGGAAGAACAACTTGGTATTACAGGTAAAAACAATTATGTTGCCCTAGCTAATGTGGTACACTCAGCAAAAATGATAGCCTTAAACATACCTAGAAAATGACAAACTGAGGTAGCTATTACTTTGCCACCTTTAACCATTTGAATTAGATTTGTGATTATATAACAAAATCCACAAAATTGTATGTAGTAAATCAGCCCCCAATCTGGCAATTTTACCCACAGGGGAGGAAATTTAGAAAGAGTTGGGGAAACATAAATAGAAGAAAGGGAAGAGAGTAGAAGCAAGTCTAAAGGGCAAAGACGGGGCTCCCATACTTTTGAAATGGGTAGAGAAGACCAGGGGGGAAGAAAGAAGGAACAAGTAAGAACAAGAACAGAACAGAACAACAACAATGGCAACAACAGCAACAACAACAACAACAAAACTAAAAGAAATAATCACACTCATATTGAAAGACGAACAGCAAAATCAACCAGAGAGAGAGAGAGAGAGAGAGAGAGAGAGAGAGAGAGAGAGACTATAGAATATAAAGAAAAAAATTTTAAAAAGAAAAAAATATTCCACAATGTTTTTTCTCTTGCCACTGGTACTCAACATAGGCAGAATCCATGTCCATGTTGATCAATCTCATCAAGCCAGCAGCAGATACATGGAGGGGTAGAAGATAATCCCAGAAAGCCTGCACTCTTATTTTCACTTAAGTTAATCCTGGCTTCTGACTTGGAGAGTGAAACCAGAACCACTCAGTTTGCAGCAGTCTCTGTTTCTGCTGTGGTCTCTTTTGGGAGCCACTAGGTGGAGCCAGGAGTTGCTCAGGATCCTGGGTTTAGTTGGGCCATCTCCAAAATGACTTCTACCCAATTGCCTTCTCTTGTGTTAATCCTTAGGGGTGGGATGGGGGGACAACTCAGCAGCACTACTGTCAGCTGCTGTCACCCCAAGCCCCACTGGTGCTCTTCTCCACAGGAGTGTCAGGGATCACCAGACTTTGGGGTCAGCAGCCTCTGTGGTAGCCAGCAATCACTGAGAAACTGAAGTTTGCATTTGTCCCTCCCTTGCTGTGAGTCTGAGCTCAGGGAGAAAGTGCTGCCTGCCTCCTCCTTCGTCCTTGAAGTTTGTCTCTTTGTTTTCTCTGTTGACTTCAGTTTTTTACTTCAAATCTGTCTTGTGTCCCAGGGACCAACTTCTCTCCTTATGTTCCTCACATGTCTATATTTTATTGTTTGCCCACCAATTCTCAGAGAGCTTTTTTTCCCCTGCTTACCACTCTGACATTTTCTCAGAACCTCTACACCTCTGTCTTAGCCTTCACTTCCTTCTTGTACAAAGCCTCAATATCATGTAGATCTCTTTCAGGATCTTCTAACATCTTTCTTGAGATGCAGATAGATCAGCATATATTTGTGGTCTTCTGACTGATTCCCTGGACTATGTTAGACTTCTCAGAACACCTTATGGACATCTCAGTCCCCAGATTTTCATTTTGAATATTTTTGTTAACCTCATTTATCCCAACTGCTAATGTCACCTCAGGTGATGTCCACATCACCTTAGCTATGATGCTAACAGATTGCCAGTAATCAGTTTTACAAATGCCCTGCAGAGTATTTGTGCAGAGTGAGTTTTTATATAGAAAAGGCTGAGTAAGGTCAACTACAGATGGACTTTGAAAATGGAACTTTTTAATGAACAGCCATGAAGATTAAATAGTAGCAGTCCTCCTGGGTTGGGTGTTTTGGAGATCTCAAAATCTATTTTCCTCTCATAGTGAATGTTAGACTATTGGATGTTCCAATCACTGTACTTGTGGTTTTGTTGGCTTTTAAGGCTATCACGAAGTTGGGGAAAGTAGGAGTGGATTAGGACAAGTTTAAATGCCACAATATTCTTACAAAGATTTAGACATTTTTCTTGAATAAACATTCCTAAGATTATTTTGAGCTTCAATTTTCACAGTCTTGAAGAAAATTTTTGAAAATTTTTGCTAGATTTCTTGCTTTTACAAGAAGATTTTCAAGGGCCCTTATCTCACAATTCCAGAAGAAAAAGGAAATGAAGTCTCTCAGTATTTACAGAAGAGGAAACTCTTCATAATTTTTCTTTGCCTCCTTATGCACACACTTGTGCCTCTCAGAAATGAGGGTTATTTGGATTTTCCTATGAACTAAAACTCATTGGACATGGACTGGGAGTGGAGAAACTGCAAAGTGTGGCACTGTGTTCTCTAGAATTCCTTCTTCCATTTAGTTGTTTTTTCCTGTTCCCCTTTTTATGCTTCTTCCTACTTTTCTTCTTCTTTTTCTCCTTCTCCTTCTCCTTCTTCTTCTTCTCCTCCTCCTCCTCCTTCTTTCTTCTTCTTCTTCTTCTTCTTCTTCTTCTTCTTCTTCTTCTTCTTCTTCTTCTTCTTCTTCTTCTTCTTCTTCTTCTTCTTCTTCTTTCTTCTTCTCCTTCTCCTCCTCCTCCTCCTCCTCCTTCTCCTCTCCTCATTGTCATCCTCCTCCTCCTTTTCCTCCTCCTCCTTCTCCTTCTCCTCCTCCTCCTCCCCCTCCTTCTTTTCTTCTTCTTCTTTTCAGTATTTGAGGATCAAATGCAAGAGGTAGGGCACTGCAATACTTAGTGACATTCCCAGATCTTTTTATTTTTATTTTGACACAGAATTTCACCAAATTGCTAGAGCTAGCCTCTACTCTTAATCTTTCTGCCTCAGCCTCTGGAGTAGCTGGGACTACAGGCATGCACCACCACATTTGGTTACAATTTCTTCTTTATTTATTTAGTTTTTGGTTTATGTGAAACAGGGTGTCTCTGTGTAGTTCAGGTTGGCCTTCAATTTACTATGTAGCCCAGACTGGCCAAGAACTCACAGTGATCCTTCTGCCTTAGCCTCCCAAGTGCTGAGATTACATGTGTATGCCACCACACATAGCTACAATATCTTCTTGAAGTCACTTTGCAACATAGTCTATCAGGTACACACCCTGAGACAGTTTTCAACCTTTATTCTGTTGTCACAAAATGACATATACCATACTGCTATGGATATACTCAAGGTAAGAATATTTGCTTTATACTTCACTGATCCTTCCACACAGGAAAATGTTAAAAAGTAATTTAGTGGTTAACTTATATTACCCCAGATGTAGACCATGAGACAAGTACTAAGAGTGCTAATGACTAAATTTTGAAGTAACTCCAGGAAGCATTGATTGAAGATTGGGGATATATAGCAAGGAAAGGAAAGAAACCAATAAAGAATTTATCTTCCAGCAAGTTAGCAGTGTAGACTACTGCAGTGCAATCCTACTGGGGAACTCTAGAAGCCATGGTAAAAGACACACCTCAGGATTATCTCAACCAAGGAAGTAGGAAGGTGGTGTATTTACCTTTCAACTCTCATCCACCATAAGTTGGTGGCTGCCTGCAAGACATTAGCTTTTCAAAACTTCCATTTTGACATGTATAGTGCCCTACCTGTACTTGTAGGCAGGACAACATTCAGCAGAGTTACACATGTCTGAAATAGTCATCTTTTAATGCATAGAGGAGAGAGGCAAGGGAATTTGTGTTGAGCACCAGCACTGTCACTTAAGGTGCTAGAAACATTATTATTGTGACAGGGGATGTAGTTCAGTAGTACAGCACCTGCTTACCATGTGCTAGGACCTGGGTTCATCCACAGTATTATACACCACACACACACACACACACACACACACACACAACCATGTTATTAGTATAAATTTGGATCTGCATAATAAAAGTAAATAATTCATATTTCATAGCATTTAACTCATGTTAAAAACAGACAGCTATAATATTTCTAACAGAACAAGATGAGGTTTAGTGTTTTATAACAAATAGTTTTTTTAATTTTTATTTTTATTTGAAAGAGAATAAAACAAAAGGGGGCAGTACACAGCAGATCAGAGCAGGACAACATAGGCAACACAGTACTTTACATTAAGACAACCGGACATCAACAGTAGCTAACACCATATCACTTACTTCGCTATAGTTGAGCATAGTTTCAAATACAATAATATCAAACATAACACAATAGTATAAAGCCATGCATAGAGTGAAAGAATTACAGAGCTTTATGAACCAAATAACAGAAAATGATCAATGGGTACTATAGTATCTAATATTTGATAAAAAAATTTTGTTTAAACTATCACACATATTCAAATTCCAATAAGACAATGTGATAGATAGAACCAATGGTAGTAGAACAAAAGAAGCAAGGTAGGACTACTAAGAAGAATGATATTAAATGAGCAATAGCTGTCACAATGTTTTGTTTTCTTCAAAACAGCTGTTCATACCATCACGCATGATATAGTCAAACGAAACAGGATAAAACCATTCCAACTGGTGATTGAAAACTTTGAAAGACTTCAAAGCTATGAGATGGGGACTCATGCTTACCATAAAGTCTTATATACTCTTATCAACACTCATACTAGGGAGACTATACGGTATTTACCCTTGTGAGTTTGGTTTATTTCGCTTAAGAGAATGGTCTCAAGTCGTGTCCATTTATTTATAAATATCTCGATGTGATCATTCTTTATAGCTGAGTAGTACTCCGTTGTATAAAAATGCCACAACTTTTTTATCCATTCCTCAATTGATGGGCACGTAAGTTGTTTCCAAGATCTGGCTATTACAAATTGTGCTGCTATAAACATGGGTGCACATATATCACTGTGGTATGATGTTTTCAGTTCTTCTGGGAATATGCCTAGAAGCGGAATAGCTGGGTCAAATGGGACTTCCAAACCCAACTTTTTGAGGAATCTCCAGACTGACCTCCACAGTCGTTGCACCAGTCGACACTCCCACCAACAGTGTAGAAGAGTTCCCTTTTCCCCACAGCATCTCCAACCCTTGTTGTTGGTAGTGTTTTCTATCTTGGCCATTTTTTCTGGAGTGAGATGGAATCTCAGTGTGGTTTTAATTTGTATTTCTCTCATGACTAATGATGATGAACATTTTTTCATGTATTTATTTGCCATTTGTATTTCTTCATCTGAGAACTGTGTATTCATTTCAGATGCCCATTTTTGGACTGGGTCTTTGAATTTCGAGGGTCTGATTTTTTTTAATTCTTTATAAATTCTAGACAGAAGTCCTTTGTCTGAGGCGCTGTCCATGAAGATTTTTTCCCAATTTGTGGGTTTTCTTTTCACTCTACTGAAAAACCTCTTTTGACATGCAGAAACTCTTTAATATGATGTGGTCCCAGTTATTGATTCTGGGAAGTACTTCCCGTGTACTTTGGTTCTTGTTCATGAATTCTCTTCCTACCCCCATATCTTTGAGGTTTTTACCTACTTTGTCTCCCAGCAGTTTTAGTGTTTCTGTTTTAATATTTAGATCTTTGATCCATTTAGATTTTAGTTTAGTGTATGGTGATAGACATGGGTCTAGTTTTAGTCTTCTGCATATGGACAGCCAATTTTTCCAGCACCATTTGTTAAAGAGACTGTCATTCTTCCAGTGAGCATGTTTGGCCCCTTTATCAAAGATGAGGTGGTTCAG
>PVJX010044692.1:0-13061 GCA_004027295.1 Dolichotis patagonum
CCACTACAGAGACTGAGGACTTAATACAAGGGCCTTAAAACTCAGGAAGAACACTATACATGGCCTTTATGTCCACAAGTACAGAGAATGTCTTACCTGAGACCTCCAGTGGGACTTGGGGCTCTTAATGGGAGCTGTGGGCCCTGAGGCCCATTAGTCTTCAGCAGCAGGTCCAAGGAGATCAATTATCACTGTTGTTGATGGAATAAGATTGCATATTCAGAGGCCAGTAATCTTTCAGATGGTATATGGCTTATGGATGCATCAAATTACCCTAAATATGGGTTAGACATTTGAGTGACTTCTCCAGGCAGTTTCTCTCAGGGTGTCTGTTACAATTTAGACTACTGAGTCTGTTTTAGGTTTTGGTTTTAGGGATTTTTTTGGGGGGAGGAGATAATAAAGATCAAACCCAGGGGCACCTATACCCCTGAGCTGTATTCCAAGGTCTTTTAATTTTTAAAACATTTTATTTATTTATTTTTTTTAGGCAAAGTCTGGCTAAATTGCCCTTTCAGGCCCTGAACTTGCAATCCTTTTGCCCTGGCCTTCCTGTCCAGACTGTTGTTGTTTCAAAGCTTGACTGGAGTGGGCAGGTCCGCTTTCAAGACTGCAGCCCTGGTAAGTGACTGTGGTCTGGCAAGCCTCGGCCACCCCAGGGCGGGGAAACAAGAAGCAAGAGCGTTTCCTGAGATCCGCGCCATGTTGGAACTTAGGGCACTGAGCCAACCAGAAACCAGCCTGCTGCCTACCGGGGCACAGGCTTAGAATCAAACATACCACATCCTCCCTCCCCCTGGTTAACAACTGGGATCCAGGGATCTGGGTATCTCTTAAGAGGTGACCATATTTAGTACAGCAAGTCGGGGGAGTTTCCTTCTACTATCTCTGAAGGCAGATATTTTTATCACCATTTTGCTTTGTCCTGAGTAATGGTGTTGCTCTATTCAATATTCTGTGTTGATGTGTTCTATAATGTTGTGTATTTCTTTGATTTTGCTGTACCTAGTAGAAGAACAACTATTGTGAAGACAACGAGATATACAATGTTGCCTATTACTGTTGTCCTGGTGACCTGCTGTGATGTTGTGTGCCAATTTCACTATACTGTCTCAATTGGCTTTATTCCATCTTGGTTTTTTTGTAACTGTTTGCAGCCTCACGGTGTGTTCACTTTGTATGCCTTAATTTTGTAACATGAGCAGCTATTTCTGGGAGGAAAGTATGTGGTTTGTCAAATAGTGATTTATGGCTTTTTTTTTGAGGTTCTGTATTGTTTCTACCCTTTTTTGTGTATTGCTTTTTTTTCTCTTTAAATAAAATTAAAAAAAAAGATGACTCATTGACATGCCTGGTAAGTTAGGAATGTTACTGCAAAGAGACTTCAGTTCTTTACCCTTAACATACAGCTTGTAGCTTTTCCAAAAATGAATAATCAAACAAAGCAAGGCAGAAGCTTCCATTTCTTTTAAAACATATTCTTGGAAGTCACATGTTTTAGTTTGTTGTCTGTTGTAATAATACAATACCCCAGATTCTGTCAGTTATCAGGAAACGTTTCTTTTGGGCTCATGGTTCTTGTCCCAGGATTATGGGATGCAACTTGTCATGGCTTCCATGCTGGTAGAGCCTAAAGTAGCAAAGGTCTTTGTATGGAGAGAGAACAGGAGCACGGGGCAGACCTAGCTAAACAGGCTTTATAAAGCAGATCCATTCTCAAGGTAGCCCATTAACCTGTCAATTTATTAATGCAAGAGTAAGACTAAGCAGAACCCAAATCATTTTTTAAAGGGCCCTCTTGTCCCACCTCTAATAGATCACGGTGTCACCTACATTCAACTTTTTTCTCAGAAAAGGCAAACCATATTTGAACTGTAATATTAAAAGCATTGTTTTCACAGTATCAGTGGTTACACAGTTAACTCTACATAGCGTGTATTGGCATTGTTGGGGGGCACACAGCAGATTGAAGAGCAGGCTGAGACTCGTGAGAACCATCTTAAAGACTGGTTCCCTGAACCTTAACCTTCCTTGGACCAAATAGAGGCCTAAATCTCACTTGGCCAAAATCTCATCTGAGTCAGTCCTGGGTCTCTTGTTAGGTCATAAGAGAAATGTTAGGTAGAATAAACTAAAGACAAGACACAAAGACAAATGAACTATAATATCTGTACTCAAGACATTTACAATTCAATAGAGAAAGTGAATGGACCAAGCCAGGCCAAGGAAAGACACTTGTGAGCAAGTGTTTTATTTCTTGGTAGGGGAGAAAATCATAATCATATTAGCCAACATGTATTCAGTGTTATCTATGTGCAAAGCAATGTACTATATGTCTGATATGTAGCAGGTTTCTTATTTTCCATGACTCTGAAAGGTGGATACAGTTATCATCCTGTTTTTTTGGGTAAGGCAACTGAGACACAGAGAAATTAAATACTAGTCCAAAGATCACATAGAAAGTAAAATCAGAGATGGACTTTTGTCTGGACAGGCTGGCTACCATCCATATTTTTAATTGCTAGGTATAATTATCTGGGTTTGTCAAGAAAGAAGACCCACCAAGGATATCAAGGAATAAGGAATGTATTATAAGAACTAGGCCTTCCTTTGATGTGGGAAGTCCCAGAGAAACAAAAGTATGCAAATAAAAGTTGAAGGACCAGAGAAACATTTTGTATATATTAGTTTCTTGAAGTTGCCATAACAAAATATCACAGACTAGATGGCTCACACAAGCGTTCATTTGCTCACATTTTTGGTGGACAGAAGTCTGAGGTTAAAGTGTCAGTGAGGTATTTCTTCAGAGACTGCCACCTGTAGTTTGTAGGATCCAAACTTACAAACTCATTTTCTCATAATCATCACTTTAATAGGTCTGTCTTCAAATTCATTTCTGTTTTAAAATACTCTATATTTGGGTTTCCATGGTTCAGCATCTCACACAATCTTGCAAACCATTTGGCTCACAAATAAGACTTTTTCAATGAGATCTAAAAATATTTATGAGGTTACAATTGTGCACAGTAAATGGCAATAACATAAAATGGCTACTGTATGTCAGGCATTGTGCTAAGATCTTTTTAATGTATTGTGCATTACATTTAATAGCTATTGTAAGCTGTATTATTGACATACCTGTTTTAAAATGGAGGAAACAGACTCAGGGATAGAGCATTTTTTTTCTCACAATCATATAGTTAGAAACAATAAAAATAATGGCTGATTTTTTTAAATTGAGTGCTTGTTAAGTCCCAGCACTATGATTTAAAAGCACATTATTAATTTTTATTACCAAAATACTTGAGTCAGAGGTCATTATGATTATTATTGTTTTACCATGGAGGAAATTGAAGCATAGATTATTTCTATATATTGTTCAAGGTCATACAGCTCACTGGTGAAACCACATGTGGCAGAGATAGATATATTTATGTGTTCTATCTGGTCTGCTATTTCCCAGAATCCCTCCCTTGCAGTTAGTTGCGATCATGTGACCATCTATAGACAATGGCTGTAAGAGGAAGTAATGTGTCATTACTGGGCTGAGATGTAGAAGAGTCTGTGTGAAATTTTCACATTCCCTCTTCTCTCTTTTATTTAAATTTAATTTTAAAGGGAATAAAACAACAATAAAATGAATCAAAACAGTGTAGGAAATCTGCAAGCTTTACTATATTGCATATTCTTGTCCTCTGTCTTCTCTCAATGCTATGTTTAGGGCTATTCCGTATGGTGAAGTCTCCATCAGCCAGAGTCCCTAAATAATTATGTGTAGTTATCCCAGTGGCAGTGTTGGCTCTATAATATGAGGAAGAAGTAAATCTTTGTAATGTTGAAATGCAGAGAGTTAATGTGTTTTGCAGAATATGTACCCTTTCTTGACTAATATAGCTCATGCTAGTCTGTCTCCAGGAGCCCACAATTCTTTAAAACTATAGCACTAAGCCTTGGTATCATTTTCAAGTGGTAAAATGCAATAACCAGAGGTAATTTGTGATTGCCTTTTGAAAATGACATAGTATATCATAGATGTAAGTTATCAAGATAGTTTGAAAGATCTCACTTGACCACAAGTACCGGCCACATTGAGGTCAGTTATCTATTAATCCATGATGATTCCCTTAGGATGAATGTCAAGGAATAAGTATAAAATTTTACCTGCTATGTGGGATTATGTTCTCTAGAGTCGGCAAGTGAAAAGGAGAAAGAATAAAATTCTAGAGCAGTGGTCTGTGAACTATAGACTGCCACCTATTTTGGTGAATAAGGTTTCACTGGAACATAGCTAGCCTCATTCGCTCATTTATTCATCCAATTATGCCTTGTTTAAGGGCAATTTTAAGTTGTAACACTAGCATTGGGTGTTAATGACAGAGACCATATGACCTGCAAGGCCTAAAGTATTTGTTCTCTGACTCTCTATAGGAAAAAGTTTGCTAATCCTTGACCTAGGGGTATTGAAATCTGACCTGAAGGTACAGGGCTTTTCCCTGAGGGGTCCCCATGGACCTTTCAGTTCTTCATAAGGGGACTGCTTTTTCCCTGAAAATTCTTTTCTTTATCATACTTTCAGGTTCAATTAAGGTCTTAAAGGAACCGATAAAAATGCAAATGAATTATCTGCTAACTCATTACCCTAATGAACACTGTGATGCTAAAATCTTTCCCAGTAGGGTCTTTCTTTAGTAGTCTCCAGAGAAAGCAGTGACTGAAGTATGAGGAGAGAGGAGAGGAAACGGTGAATGATTAGGGATGAGGTTGGCAGACTTTTTTAATCTACTGGTCAGCATGGAAAAATGGAGACCAGTGTCATTTGCTTCAGAATTTGGGCTCCATCCCGGTGTTTTGGAAAGCTCACACTCATTCCTCTGTATAGGGAACCAACTATATTGCCATTTTGTTTTCTTAGATTTTAGAGTGAAACACGGCTAGCATCTCTCTGATTTGGGAAAACAAAAAGACACATACACTCATGAGCGATTTAATATCAGCTCTAGTAACTTTCCTCTGGGAATCCTCTGCCCTCTTTTCTGATTGGCTGAATTCGTGCCATGGTCAATGCTCAATTTGGATTCCTTTCTTCCAGGAAGTATATATTCCTTCATCTACACTACAAGAGAGTGTTATCCCCATGTATTATGCTGATTACCAATACTCTACAGGCAAGGGGAAACTCTACCATAGATCCCATGCTTTTGAGGACTTGTCCCCTTCTCTGTTTCTAAATCATTGTCCAAGTAGCCAAGACCCTGGACATCCCATCCTTACTAGCTTTAGGCTTCTTCCAAGTGCCGACTCTGCAGATTTTATTGTCCTCACAGACGCTAGGAGCGGCTCTGGTCTGCACAATACTTCGCCCCATGGTATCACTTTCCTTCTTGCGCTGTTTGATACTGTGAATGAAGTAGGGGCAGGTGTTCTTCCTAATTCCTAGCTGAGAAATTGCCAGGTGCCTTCTTATTTGCTGCAGTGTAAAGCTGAGCCTTGAAGTGGAGCTGTATGACAGCTCTCATGTCTTCCCATCTGGAGAAATATTTTTGTAAAGGCTGAAAGTTCACCCAGATTGTCTCTCTGTGCACCATCTGCAGAGTTCAGTTGCCTGGAGCTTTCCTACGATTGAAATGAACAAGGAACCCTTCCCGGCAGACTTTCTTTCCACTACCTGACCTAATTCTTAAGGGTGAAATGTCTCCTAATGACTTGGTGAAGTGAATGAACTTGGGCAATTATAATAAGACTACGGAAGCCCAAGGAGTCTTGGACTGTGAATGCTCAGCAGTGAGCTGGGGTTGGGGGAGAGAAATGTGTTCTGAACCTGGGCTGGGATTTGTTCCAGAAAGCGTGGAGCTCCTATTACATGGGAATAGAGTTTCTGACCTCTTTATTCAGGATTTGAGCTGTTCAGTCCTCTTCAACATCTATTTTTAAAAACTTTTATTGAACACTTACTACATTACCTTTTAAAGAATATTGTCAATTGCCTGAAATTAAACATACTGGGAGTATTTTCACACAAAAGCACCAATGAACACTATAAATCAGGCCTTTTTTCTATCCCTTTACCTGTCTGGCTGCTATTCACTAGCGTCCTACTGCCTATTCTGACGGAGACTTGTCTTGCTTGAGGGTATCAGATTCCGATCTAAAGCCAGAGCTCCTCTTTAATTTTTTATTTTTAAAACCACAAATCTACCTTTCTTGTAACAAATTCAAAAGGACAAAACATAGGCAATAAAAGAACATTTTCTATTTTCCAGTCCAACATTTCCTTTCCTGCAGAAATGACTTTGGCATATAGACTTCTGGAATTTTTCTGTAGGTTTACAAACACATAAAAACAATCAAATATTATTTTTATTTTGTTTTATTTTGTTTTATTTTATTTTATTTTATTTTATTTTATTTTATTTTATTTTATTTTTGGTACCAGGGATCAAACTCACGATCTCACGCTTGCCAGGCAAGTGCTTACACCACTGAGCTAAATCCTCGAGCTCCAAATATTATTTTTAGATAACTGGAATGAGATTATACATGTTTTTAACACCTTATTCTTTTCCTTCAAAAATTTATGATGGACTTTTTTCTAAGTTAGATACGCATTCAGTCATTGGAATGAATACAGAGTGTTCTTTTTTTTTTTTTTTTTACATACAGAGTAAGTATTCTATAATGTTATTTTTCTAAATGGTGGTTTACTTCATTTTCATTTGTTTTTTTATTTTGGTTCCCACAAATAGGGCTACAATAAACATTGTGTGTGTGTGTGTGTGTGTCTTCTTTAGGATGAATTCCTATGACTGAAATTGGGGAGCCATTAAATTTGGCCTCAGTTCATTGGGCCAAATTATTCTACACAAAATTATGTAAATGCACCTCATTTCCAGAAAACAGGGGAATGCTTACTGTTCCAAGTTTTTATGAATAATAAATGTTCTTATTTCTTTAAAGTTTCGACAAAAAATTTAAGCTTTATTTTATTGTTGTTTTTACTTGTTTTTCCTTATTCACTAATGAGCCCAGGTGTCTTGTTTTCCTTTTCCACTTGTATATCATCTTTTGTGAATTACTAATTTATGTTCTTTCCACATTTATCTATTGAATTATTCATTTTAAAAATCAATTTTAGAAGCTACTTAAATAAAATGTATTTTGGCCATTAGTCTGTCATATACATTGCAAATATTAGCCTCTAGTCTTTTAAATTTCTATTATGTTTATATAGAAATTTTATAAAATTAGACTGTACAGGGGTGGTTTTGTGTTATGTGTGCAGCTGTCCATACCCTAGAGTATAAAAGTGTTATATTTATATAGTATTTTCTATTTATCTTTTACATTTGGATGTTTGGATTTACCTATCTAGAATTTATTTTTGTGTCTGACAGGGAAAGAATGGAATGTGTGTGTACAGAACACTGCTTCCTACAGCACCATTTATGGCTGTAAAATTGTGAAACAACCTAGAAGCCTGTGACAAGGGGATTAAATAAATATAATGCACTAAGTGTGTACCATAGACATTGTGCAGCTAATAAAAAGAAATAGGTCTATCCACGGAAAGATATTTTTGTATGTGAAATACACACAGTGTGCACTGTTAGCACTCATGCTTGGGGCCGAATAGGACATTCACAGAATGTGATGTGATCGGAATTGTAGCTGTGGAGTCCAGCAGCCCATTGCACTTTACTGTTGCCTCTCCCTGCATGGGTGCTAATCTCCTTAAGTTCTCTCCATTTGGTTTCCTCTTTTGGAATACTTCTGTGGTTTCCTTTCTTGATGACCTTGTTGTGATTATCAAGAAAGCTACTGGATAATTCTTTGCAAGATATTTAGTAAGAAAGAAAACAGATTGCAGCTTTCTGATCATTCCAGCTTTGTGACCATTGTGGCAGAGACAGACACTGTTCTCTATTCCTCCTCACCTCAAACTCTGGGGTCAATAAGTCAGATTCTCCAAGAACATTCTCATGATTATTATGGTAGCAGTTTTAGGTGAAGCTATCAGTCTCTACAGTGTGGCAATTACCCATTTGTGGTCTAAGATGCTAGTATATAGGAAGGAACAAACTCTGAAGGGGTAGTTGAAGATAGAGTAAGAAAGACTGCACTATAAGAGAAATCATTCATTGCTTACTGTGGAGATGGGATTATTGATTGTAACACTCTGGTATAGCAATAAGGCCTTAACATGGAGCAAAAAACATCACCACCTTTGCTGTGGCCATCTGGTGGCCAAGGTGCAGGCCCTACCATTCGCTTTATTTAGCCAATGGGATATTGCTGGATCTAAAATAAGTAGAGTCTTAAAACAGTCTAACAGTCTAATAGCCAACAAGTGCACTGTTGCACTTCCACCATTGCTGGGGAAAGAATTTGCCCCAGACTGTGTTCCAGTCCTAGAAGAATAAGTCAGGGGAAATAGTGTAAATTGAGGACCTAACCTGAAGTCAAGCCAAGCTGAGATCAGGAAAGCAGTTTTGTCAATCACAGAGCTCTTGGGATTTTAAAACATACAACATTATTACAAAAATGACTGATTCTACAAAAACAAAACTCTAATTTTACTGGAACAACAACAAACTCAATGAAAAAGGAGGTATTTTTAGGCTTTCTTGAGTGCTAGATGCATGTATGTAATGAAGTTTAGGCCAATGAAAGGTTAAATCAAATTTTTTGGAACCTGATTAAAGAGAATTACCTCAGCTCAGAGATGTACTGCTTTTGTCCTCTGCTCCCTTTTTTTTTTTTCTGCTTCTGTCTTTGTGCCTGTGAAAATTTGAGCTTCTGTAGCTGCCTATCATCTCGGTAGAAGCCAAATTCTAGGACAGTGCAAGAGAAAAAGAAGAGCCTTGTCCCTGAAAACTGGGAGCCCAGCATAACATTCTGAATTGTCTGCATTCTTGTATTGGAGAGGAAAGGAATTTTTTATTTTAGTCACTCCTAATTCTGACTGATTTTTATAAAACTCTGAGTGAGAACGTAGAGTACATCTTTCTATGATCTTACTATATACTGGGTGTGATAGAAAAAAATACCAAATGTGATAAATCTAAAAAGAAATTACAGTAAAAGAAACATCGCCATTAATCTTCCTCAAAATACTCCTCTTCACTCTGAGCATGGTTGTGCTATCTGAAATGGTTCCAGCAGTCTTTTTTGGTTAGTGTCTTTAGTCACACTGTCAGGACTTTCTCAGTGTCCTGAACCTGTTGTTCTCTCATGGTCGTTTGGACTTTGAGGAAGAGTCAGGAGCTGCACAGTGTCAGGTCTGGTGAACCAGGTGAATGACATAACACTGTAATATATCCAAGCCGGATTTTCTGTTGGGTGACACTCTGTAGCAGCATTCACTGTATTTTTTTTTTAAATCACAACTTATAAAGCTTGTAAAGACCTCGAAAAAGAAGACTTGCAAAATTGCTTCAGACAGTAGCAAGAACAGTAGGATAAGTGTGTTTGAAGCAAGAGGAGAGTATTTTGAAGAGATTAGTAGCAGTGCATCTTTTACTATAATGCATTTTTACATCAAAATATTAACTATATTTTCCATCCTCCCTGCACATATTTTGAAATATACTCTTCATAGGATATCTGTAAGAACAATGGCTAGGCATTTCCAGAGTCAAGTGATAACAAGGACTTGACTGTGTGCATAGAAAGTGTTTGTTTAATGATGAACTGTTATGGTCAGTCTGAATGAAAGGGCAGTATGTCAGGGTGTAGCTAAACCATAGGGCTAGGGAGAAAAACAGTTTTGGATTCCTGTTCTAGTTATAAGAAAATAATAGTGGTGTCAACTTGGGACACAATTTGCCTTCTGTGAGTTTCAGACTTCTCTTGTGCAAAGTGGAAACATAATAAAAACCCATTGAAAAGATAATTGTGGTAGTGTAAAACCAGCTATAGCTAGAGTGACTTTTATTGTATTTCATTTTTTGATGCAAAGTCTGGCTATGTAGTTCAGGCTGGCCTCGAACTCAGTATGTAGTTCAGTATGGTTTTGAACTCACTACCATCTTCCTGCCTCTCCATCTCCTGAGCGCTGGAATTACTGGTGTGTGCCACCATCCCTGGCTTAGCTGAAGTGACTATGAAATGTATTGTTTTTTTCTGGGAGAGTTCTTAGATTAACAGGATGCCACTGGAACTTTTCTAAATATAGTATGCATGATACAACTGGGGTTTGAGACTGATCTCCTCTATACAATGGAAGAATTTAAGTTCTGGGCATATTTCATTTATGATAATTAACCTCATTCCTACATATCTAGCAAATGAAAGCATCTTTTGTTTTCTAGAAAAAATAAAAATGTATATTTTCATTAACTCCATAATAATGCAATGCCATGTTTTATGAAATTAGCTTTCTTTCTTTGGCTTCATTTATCTCAGATTATAGGGTTATGCTATAATAACACCTATATATGACTATCTCCCAGGGTATTTACAAGAACAACAAGAGTATTTATAATGGCACTGTGCTTTGGAAACTGTACAAGCTTATAGGAGTGCTAGGTACTTTAGACCTCCTAGAAAGGAGAAAAAATTTGACTGACATCTACTAAGGTAGCAGTAGTCACTCTGGATCATTAAGTCAGCAACAGAGAAATGACATAAAGCAGACATAAGTTTTAAGATAAAAAGATGGTCATTACATCTCCTCTCTATACCTTGTTTCTTCAATAGTCTTCAGGAAAATTGTGATGAGACATTTTTAAATATTCAAAATAAACACAAATGGAAACAACAAATGAACATGTGTACTATATTACCTAAATGGAGCTCCTTTTCCACTAAGCACATTACAAAATAATTGTGATTGTCACCAACTCCAATGTGTTTATTAAGTACAAGGAATTATTATGATGATTGCTACCATTGCAATGCATAGTAAAATGACTCTTTGATAGCACTTTGGAAACATTAAACAATTTTCTGGTAGGAGAATCCCCCAAGGAAGGGTGCAGTTGGGTGGCTGGGCCTGACTCATGAATATATGTGTACAATCCTGCCTTAGAGATGCGTTCCACACTGCTAGCTTCCTGCTG
This sequence comes from Dolichotis patagonum, assembly GCA_004027295.1. NCBI lineage: Eukaryota > Metazoa > Chordata > Mammalia > Rodentia > Caviidae > Dolichotis > Dolichotis patagonum. The sequence goes on from PVJX010044692.1 coordinate 11,058, forward strand.
AAACCAGGTCAGGAGAACCTCACTCAGTGATTCATTGATTCACACTAATTCATTTACACTCACTAATTCAGTGTTTACTTTCTCTTGGCTAAAGACAGCAGCAAACAAGACACAGAAGATGCTGTATGCCCTGTGCCTTTAGGTTTCTACCCACGGTGTCTGTCTCTTATTGCCTGCAGGTATTGTCCAAGGCAGTGGTTGACAAAGTGCTGTCATTCCAAGCAGTCCTTATCAATTATGAATAGTCACCAGTGTATAAGTTTGTCTGCTCCTTTATTCCTCGGGTGGAATAACTCTGAGGTATATGTTTTATATAGTTCGTACTGAAATTAGGTGACCCAGAATGCCAATAGCTTGACAGACCCATCTTTACTGATTGCTTTCTTCTCCCTGTCTTACTGTCCTAGTGGGGCTATTCAGGGTTCCTTCCTTAATGTCTTATGTCACATTTTTGTTTCAGGGCCTGCTTCAGGGGAGAGTTGAAGGCAATAAATCCGTCTCAGCTCTTACAGGAAAAAGATTTCAGATTCACGTGTGGAGACACGGGCCAGGAAGTGTGATAAACAAGAGAAGCAAATTTACATTTTGACTCTGAGCTTTAGGAAGTTTTGCCTAAAGATTTTAGTTTACAGGCTATTATTTCCTGGCACTGTTTAGTTCATGCTTTCCAGTTGTCCTGAGAAGAAAAATGTAATTGACCAAATGAATGCTGCTACACTCAATCACCCACCCACAGATTCATTCACTAGGCATCAAACCTTCCATTAACCAACCCATCACTCACTATCTATCCACCTATTTCCTCCCTGTTTGCATCCTCACCATCTCCAAACATTTAAAAAATCTTTACCCTGGATATAAGATCATGTTAATCAAAGTAGGGAAAATGAAGACTGTACAAGTCAGTAAGCTAACTTCAAGACACCTTATTTCCACTTTCTTTCCAATTTTGAAATTTTTTGAATACTCTAGGCTGTTTCACATCAAGATATATTTGTCTTGAGTACTGTATCCTTGCAAATCTCTTCTTCCTTCTTTAATACATAGCTGAGTTATATTTGTCCTTCAAAGCATTCTTAAATTTGGCCACCGAAAACTCTAATTCAGACTAGTGCTACTCACTGCACAGTTGGGAGTGCTGGTTGCAGATGGTTGCAGTACCCACCCCTCAGGTTCTTCACTGGCTGATGTGAAGGAATGAGTCCCTGGTACTTTTGCCACAATTTAGGGTTGGAAGTGATTTTCCTTTAGGATCTGAAAGACTTCACTCCATGCTCTTCTTGATTTCATTGTTTGTGTTGAGAAGTCTGCCTTGATTCTGATAGGTTTTCCTTTATAGGTGATTTCTCTTTTATCTCTAACAGTTTTTAGTATTCTATTCTTATGTTGGATTTCTGGGATGGTGATTCTTATGTGTCTGTGTGTAGTTTTATTTTGGTTATGGCTGTTTGGAGTTCTATATGCTTCACTCATCCAGATGTCTGTTTCTCTTCTCATGTTTGGGAAGTTTTCAGCTATTACTTCTGTAAATATCCTCATGATATCATTTGGGCTGTCCCTTTCTTTTTCATTTATCCCTATTAATCTTATGTTATTTTTCTTTGCATCATTTTGCAGGTGTTGAATTGTTATTTCCTGATTCTTTGTTATTTTTAAAAGATCTTGTCTTTCCTGCTCACTGGCTGCAATCTTATCTTCGAGGTCTGAAATTCTGTCTTCACTTTCATTGAGGTGGTTTTTACAGCTTTCAATAGAATATTTGATTTCCTGTGTATCTCTTTGAATCTGCTTTATGCATTCTGTTTGTTTCTTGTATTGTTCTTTCAGGGATTCTATCTGTTTGCTTTGTTCCTCTAATTTTTTAGCTGTGTTTTCACTAGATGCGTTCACTATTTCTTTCACTGTTTTTATCAATTCTTTTTTTACCTGGGCAAGTATTCCTGGTTTGAATTTCTCCATAGCTTTCCCTATTTGCATATTTATTTCATTTGATATCATTTCAGA
>PVJX010044693.1:0-13069 GCA_004027295.1 Dolichotis patagonum
AGGCTGTGAAGGGCAGGGACGAGCTCAGTTTCCAGGTGGGTGAGGCTCAGTGCTTCCCAGTCAGAGCCTGGTCAGTTCACCCACTCATTCATTTATCCCCAAATCCTCACTGGGCACCCGCTATGTGCCCCACAGTGTCCCAGGCACTGGAGACACAGCCCTGAAGAAATGGTGAAGGCTTCCTGCCTTCACAGGCTGACATTCTCTCCAGGGAGAAAGACAGGAAGCTACGTGAGAGCTTAGATGGGGACAAATCAGGGGAGAGGCCAGGAAAGCCAGGTGGGGGTCACTGGGGATGAGGTCAGGGTGAAGATCTGCGTGTGTGGGTGAGGGCGTGCAGCTCGTGCAAATACTGATGCAGAGCTGACACCGAGCCCCCACCCCGGGGGGGGGGGTTAGAAGTCAGGGGTGCAGACCTGTAATCAGCCTGTAACAGCACTGGCCTGTAGTTCCAGCTCCTAGGGAGGCTAAGGCAAAAGGCTCACTTAAATTCAGGAATTTGAGGCTATCTTAAGCAAAATAGCCAGATCTTTTTAAAAAGAGGAACTAGGGAAAGAAAGAGAGGCTGAGAAGGCTCAACAGGGATGGGGCGGGGCGGGGTGGTGACAGCCCTGACAATAGTCTGCAAAGGTACAAAGGAAGGCAAGCAGTTGGAGCTTTTAGGCAGACCTTTCCCAAACAGCAGGCTGGATCCGATTTAGGATCTGCCTTAAATGTCAGACAAGGGAATTCAGGCTCTGCCCTGTGGGCAGCAGGGAGCCACAGCAGGCTACCGCACAGGAGCAGTTCACGGGGGTGGCCAGGAGCTGGATGGCCTGAGCTGATGAGGCTGGGGGCCCGCTTCAGAGGCTGCTGCCTCATTTGGCCACCCTGACTTCAGCCTGTTCCCTAAACCCCCAACCCCTTACAGCTCATGAGAGCCAGACGAGGCACTGATACTAAGTCAGGATGTGGAGAGCTCTCAGCTGCTTCCTGGGAGCCCCTGTGCCATCCGCCATCCGCCAGTGAGGACAGGAGGCGACTTCCCTTCTGAGCCGGTTTTCAGAGACAGGGAGCATTTACGCCCCTTTAGAGCCCAGGACCCCAGCTGGTGCTCAGTAAATGTGAAATGAATGCATCCAGGACCAATGATAATGACAAAGCATGGCCGAACGCCTCTGCCACAGTCCCCGAGGACTCGGTTCCCCCTCACCTTTACCAGGGCCAATTTAGACGCTCCCTCTGTCCCCATCCTGACTGGTTCTCTCACTAGTAGACTTGTAAGCACTGACTCAGCTCAGGTCAGGGGTTTGGGTCCAAACCCTGTGTGACTTTGGGCCAGCTGCTTCAGCTCTCCTGTCCCCATTTCATCAGCAAACCTGGGAGAATGTGAGGAGCAGGTACCCAGCACGATGCTAGCCAGGCTCCAGCAAGGGCTCAGCAGATGCAGACTCGCAGGGGACACTCTAAGGGGAACTCAGGAAGACAGCAGGCTCTGGCCACCTTTAGTCCCCTCCTTGCCTAGATCACACCTAGGAGACCACCAGTCTGTGAGTGCAAGGCAGGAGACCAGCCTGGAGGCCAGGAGAGAGCAGGGATCAGACAGGGCCTAGCAAGGAAGGGCAGGCCCTGGATGTGTTGCTTGCAAGGGACACTGTTAGAATGAGGGGAACCAACCTCTGCCTGTCCATAACCTGCAAGCCCAGGCTCAGGCCAGGGTGCAGGTGCCAGCAGCTGCCCACGTCTCTCTAGAGTGGCCAGCATGGGAAGAGCTGGAGGTAAAGGCTGCGTAGTCCCCTCAAAGCCTTCCCTGGTCCCCCATTCTGTTCCCTCCCACTTTTCTAGGCCATCCCAGCCTCCACTTTCTGATCCTGATCATTTTTCACTGATCATTTTCTGATCCTGTCCTTTTCCTATTGTATATCTGATGTTCAAATATAGCCAAGTTAGACACTAGAGCCGCGTGACATCTCTCTCAGCTGAGAAGGGGCTCCCAGAGAAGCTGCCTTTTAACTTTATAACCACGGGTGCTCCTGGCAGCAGGGAGAGAGGAGGCAAAGTCCACAAAATAAGCACGGGGCTGGGGGGGGCACATGATATGACCACTGGGGACAGAAGTGGGAACAGGGCCAGAGGTCAAATGCAAAAGAGAGAAAAGATAGGAAGGGAGAGGGCGTGATGGAGAGCCGGTTTCACCCCTGCCTGTGCCGCGCACCCTCTCACACAGCCAGCACCCAGCAGGTGAGAGACAGAGGAAGCTACCAGGGTCAGCACTCACCCCACTGTCACAGGCAGACAGCCATGAGAACAGTCTCCTCACTCCAGTCCCAGAGCTGCAGCCAAAGGCTCTCTAGTGCTGCGCCCCGCCCACCTTCACCCGACCCCATCGCATCCCTCTGATCCTCAGCCTCCCTGGAAGCAGGAATTTTCTTCCTTCCCCACCTCTCGCCCAATCCTGAGGAGCACAGTGCATTTCACCCCCAGGGCTGGAGTTAGGGGAACTCTCACTGAACCCTGAAAACATACTGCTTCCATCCTCTGATCTCTGGGACCAGAGGGAAGTTCCACGTAAGAGCCTGGCTGGTCAGCTCCTCCTTATGGGACACAGTAGGATTAAGGTCGGATGCCCTCCAATGGTCCCGCTGTTCTCCAAGCAGCTTTGCATCGAAGCTGAGGACCGACAAGTCAGTCGCCCTACTCGAGCTCACGTGCCGGGCGGGCCCTTTGCTACTCCGTATCAGAGCTGCACTGTACACTGGAGGGGCCACCTCCCCGCATCCTGGGAGACTTCCCAGCTCGCAGACCCTGCGCTGCAGCGCGCTCCCACACACGGCCACATCTCGCCCTGGGTCGTTCAGACCCCCTGAATGTCCTTGGTCCCCCGCACTGGATGCTCCGGGAGACGCTGGGGGGAAGCTTAGGACTCTTCTCCTAGGCCTCCTCCCCCAGGTGAGCAGGCGCTCACCCTTGGAGACTGGTGGCTGCCAGCCTGCTCCTAGTAGAGGCGAGGAGGAAGCAGACACCGTGGGTGGGGGGCACAGCTCAGCTCTGATCAGCTAACAGCTGCTCCCTCGCTGGCGGCCTCCGCTAGCTGCTCGGGGGCTACTTCAGCCAGCAGCTTGCCTCTCACTGTCATAACACATCCCCTATGCCACCTCCACCTGCCCCGGACCCTGTAGCCAGGGACGCGGATTGTGGGGTCCAAAAGGCTGGCCGATGTGACCCCCGCGCAGTCAACCTCTCCCCATCCCTTCTCCAGCTCTTTCTCTGGGGTTGCGCACTGATCTTTTCCTCCTGAGGACGCAGACGAGGTGGCCGCGGTCCCAGCTCTCCCAGAGCGAGGGACTACGGACACTGCTGGGGTCTGAGCGACCCGGGGCGAGATGCGGGCGTGTGCGGAGAGCTCGCTGCTCCAAGCGCAAGGTCGAGGCTGCTGCCCCCACGGCGGCACCCGGCGCTCAGGCCCAGCTGAGTTCCGCGCGTGGCTGCGCACCCTGCGCGGGCACGGTCGCTCCCACGGGGCGCGGCCAGGAGAGGACGGGGACGCGGGAGAGAGCGACGCGTGTCCAGCTTCCGAGACCCGGCACCTGTGCGCCGCGGACCACCCCCCCCCCGCGCCCGTCCGCGCCTTCCCGCGCTCACTCACCGCTCCTGCCGCGCCAACAGTCCCTGCCCGCAGCTGCGGCCGCGGTCCCGCACAGCCTCACTCTCCCGCGCCTCCGCCCCCGCGCCGCGCGCCCACCACGTGGCCGCGGGACAGACCCCCGCATTATCTGGCTGCCGAGCCGGGCTCCCTCGCCAATGGGCGCCCGCGGAGCCGCTCCGCTCGGCCGCGCCACCCAATCAGAGACCGCGAGGATCCCTGGCACCGCCCACCCTGCCTGCGCTCCGCCGCTCCGCCTTAAAGGCCCGGGGGCGCTGTCAGCGTCCGCCGAGGGCGATTCTTCCCTTCCCCTCCTCTTCCGGGGTCCTGAGGTTTCCAGGCCGCGCTGAACGATCCCCATTTCTGGAGAGCCCTCGCCCCTTGCGCTTCCTGTCATTCTAACGGGGGCTCTCACAGCGCCTCCTCCGAGAAGCCTTCCCTGACCACCGGTCTGCATCGCGGAACGCACAGCACCACCACCACCATCATCCCCCCACCCTCCCGCTCGCGTGCGAGCGGCACTAGACCCGGCGTCTCCGTGCGCAGTGCAGGACAGCGCCTGGTCACAGTAGCATCCGGGATTGGTGGTTGCGACTCCGGCTTTGGGGCCGCCGGGCCACTCACCTCTTGGACCCGGGGCATCGAACATCTTCCCCCAGCCTGGCCGTGCTCAGGAGCGTGAACTGAGCTGCGGGGCTCCGGGCTCCGTGCTGAGCAGTGACCTTGCCCTTCCGGCCACACGGAAATCCACAGTTAGGGACATGTGAGCTACAGCCCCAAAGGGCGGGACTTGCCTTCCCACCAGGTGCCCCGTAGGTGCCAAAAAATAGTGAATCCGAGTCAACCAAGATTTTGGTGTGTAATAAACCTGAAATCTGCAAAGAAAGCACCAGAAACTCCAGCTCCGCGGAGACGCCAGGACGCCAGACCCAGGCGAAACACCGGAGACAGACGGACCTAGGTCTGGAACCTGGGGAGCCTCGGTCGGTGGGGAGCAGCTTGGATGCCCCGGGGCATCGCCTTCTTCTTCCAGGGCGCCAGGAAGTCACAGTGAGTGTCCACGGCCAGTTCTGCACCAGGCACTTCCTTTGAATCACGTAACCCTCAGGGTCTGGCTGCAGAGTAGGGTTAGCTAGGCCTGACTCAGCCCAGGAGGGAGCACCGGAGCTAAAGAAGGCAAAGGGCGTGACCCAGTGCCAGCCCCATGGGAGTGAATGCTCAGTATTAGCTGACACTAGCCTTCAGTCCTAGTCTTGAGTTACCCTTGTATATTACTGACCAGCCAGTGTTTACTCAATCAACACATCAAGCGGTCTGGGAAACGAAGAGGGAGACAGAGAAAAAGATGACCACGACGACGACGACAAAAACTCAAAACACGTCAGTCGGGGGTAGCTACATGAATGACGTAGCTACACTGAATGATGATACATTCAGCGCCCATTGTCATCCTCACAAGCGGATTTTAAATAGAAGACTCGTTAGTTACTAGCTCCAAAGTCCCAGTTGTGAGACTATTTAGAGAGAGAGGAAAAAAGGAATATTCTTTCCAGAAATTAAAATGGAATATTCTTGTCAAGAAACTAACAAGTTTCTGGTGCATATACTTCATTCGGATACATTTAAAAACTAACAGCAGGAATTTGTTTCTGGTCAAAATGTCAAAAGACCAAAGAATTAAATTCAGATGATGAACTAGTTAAATCCAGAGAAAGAATTTTGCCTTCTCAGCCTTTGACAAAGACAGAGAGTAAAGATATGAGTGGCAGGCACTGTGCTAGGTCCCAAGGGCACAAAGATTTACAATAACACACACAAGACACCACAAAAACTAGGTCTGGAAAGACAAATGCATTCAAAATCTGTGACACTGGCTCCTGATTTTACTGCTACCAAGAATTCTCTTTTATTTACCCCTACTTATGAATACAGTGTTTCAAAACAAAATGCAATTGTACATTTCAAGTTCATTACTTTTTATTTAAGTATCATAATAATGTAACTGTTTCAGCAGTTCCTGCAGATTTCGGATTTCAGGTGATCTAAAACAAACTCCAAGCTTTGACCACATATATAGCCTTTATCAAAGGCATGGCATGTTAGAGGCACAAGCTCAAAGGCGTCCACAGAAGGTAACAGACTTCAGTGAGCTTTCTCCTGGGCAAGAGGACCGCTTCCCATGGCAGACAGCAGCTTGAGGCAGTCATGGCTGCATCATCTGCCCAGCTATCTGCACTCACATTCCTGCCTGCACATCTCTCAGAAGCCACCAGGTATAGAACCTCACCCTCAGATAGTGACTCACTTGTGCAGGAAGCCCGGAGGAGTGGCCTATATAAAGCAGGGGAAGGAATGACAAAAAAGGCAAGCTGTGTGGGGTGGGAGTCATGAGCGCTGAACACTCCGTGTCATGGTATTTCCTGATGAGTCAGTGACAACTGCTAAGCCACGCAGGTGTGAGCTCGCTCTTTCTGCAGGATCCCAGAATGCGGCTGAGGAGCAGCCGGCTGGTGAGAGTGAGTGGGACGTTGAAGTGAGCTCCCTGGGCCTGCAGAGCTGCATCGCCGGCACATTCGCAGTGCACAGCACCTTCCTTGGGGGACCTTCTGCTCATAGTCACCTGCCCCTAGCACACTCTCAGTGGTGGCCCAGTAGCTCTCCCTCCAAAGGGACATAAAGAGGGTTCTTTTGTTTTTGTTTAATTACAGACAATTGTGTCTCCCTAAATCCATATGTTGAAATTCTTACCTCTGATATTTTGGAATGTAATCATATTTGGAGGTTTTTTTTGTTTTTTTGTTTTGTCTTTTTGACTTGGTTCAGGCTGGCCTTGGGCTCACCTTACATCCCAGGCTGGTCTCAAACTTGTAATGATTCCCCTGCCTCAGCCTCCGGAGTGCTGGGATTACAGGCATGCGCCACCACACCCAGCATATACATGGGGTCTTTAAAGCAGTAATTAAATTAAAATGAGGTCATCCTAATCTGAGATGACTGGTGTCCTTGTAAGAGGACATGTGGGCACAGGTGTGTACAAAGGGGAGCCTGTGAGACAGAGAGAAGATGATTATCCCTCAGCCAAAGGGTCCAGCCCCTTCCCTCAGCCCCAGAAAGACCCCACTCTGCTGACTCCCTGACCCCTAACTTCTCGTCCTCTGGAGCTGTGCTATGATGAATCTTATTTAAGCCTCTCAGACCGCAGGACTTCATTACAGCAGCCCTAACAAACAAATACAATATTAACAGTCTTTCATTTCCATCCACCTAGGAAACAGGCCTCAGCACTGTTCTCCTTGATTCCTCTTTCCTCAGCAGAAAGTGTGGAGCTTCTAGGGTTAGAGGAAGGGCAGAGTGGAAAGGGGCTTGGTGCATGGCCTAATCTAGCTCAGCTCTTGCTTTGCTGCTGGATAACTGACACAGCTAGTTTTAGTTCCCAGGGCCAGGGCAGGACAGATTTCCAAGAATGGATGTGCACTCCCTGGGGACCTGGGCAGTAAGGCCACAGTCCTCCCCTTGCTGTGTTTCTAGGAATTCTCCTCTCCACTTACCAGCCAGCCTTCTGGGACTCAGCATTCTCTTCTGTTTCATGTTACAGTCAATTTAAAAGGGCACCATTGTTTATCTTGTTATCTATTTCCCATTTGAAACAGGAGAACAAAGAATGGTTTCCCATACTTTCTCAGCTGAAAAGTACAGATCTGAAAAAAGAAACACTTTTTAGAAACAGGAACAATCAAAAAAAAAAAAAAAAGAAACAGGAACAATCTTCTGGAAGATAAAATATGTAAACTCAAGGACTTTCTGAACAGATCTCTTGTTGCACAAGAAATAACACCAAGAATCAACAAATTAGATCATATCAAATTAAAAAGCTGGGGCACATAAAAGGAAAAAACCAACACAGTGATGCAACAACCTATAGAATGGGGAAAAAATTGCCAGCTATTCCTCAGATAGAGGACTAACATCTATAGAGGACTAACATCTAGAATATATATAGAACTAAAAAAAAAAAAAGACCCCTCCCAAAAGACACAGTAAAAAATGAACAATCAAAATGAATACAGTTCTCCGAAGTACAGCTGACCAACATATACATGAAAAAATATTCAACATCACTAGCCGTTACAGAAATGCAAATTAAAACAACACAGAGATTCCATCTTACCCTACAAAGCATGGCTATCAGTAAGAAATCAAACAATAACAAATGCTGGAGAAGCTTCGAGAGAAAGGAACCCTTCTACATTGTAGGTGGGAATATAAACTAGTACAACCACTCTGGAGAGTCCTCAGAAAACTAAAACAAGAAATTCCATTTGACCCAGCTATTCTATCTTTAAGAATCCTCTCAAAAGAGTTAAAGATATGGCATACAGTAATACATGCATAACCATGTATTTATAGCAGCACAATTTTAGTAATTTATTTGGTACTGGGGATCAAACTCACGACGTTGTGCTTGCCAGGTGCTTACGCCGTTGAGCTAAATCCCCAACCCAGCAGCACAATTTATAACAGCTAAATCTTAGAAATAACCCATATGCCTATTATCTGATGAATGGATAAAGAAAATGTGGTTTTTATACATGACGGGGTACTACTCTGCCATAAAAGGATAAAGTTGATGCATTTGTAGATAAATGGATACACTTCAACACCATAATGTTGCTGGGCAGGGTGGTGCATGTCTGTAATTCCAGTACTTTGAAGGCTGGGCCAGTAGGATCCTTTCGAGTTCCAGACCAACCTGGGGTACAAAGTGAGCTCAAGGCCAGCGTGCCTGAACTGCATAGTGAGACCCTGTCTCAAGGAGACAAAAACAAAACAAAACAAAACAAAACCCATAATGTTGTGAAATAAATCAGATGCACAAGTTTAATTATCATATGGTTTGTCTTAGAAACCCAAAAGATAAAGAAGGAAAGGATAGATAATAGGAAATAGATCTTTTTCAAATGGGAGGGAGGGGAGAGGAAAGGAAGGGGAAAGGAATTTTAAAAAAAGAAAGACTCAAAGAAAAATGGAAATAGAGTTTTTTTCACATGGAAAGAGAAATGGTGAGAGGGACAGGAGGGGTAGGAGACAAAAAAAAATTAAGATGTGTTGTATGCATGTGCAAATGCCCCATAATAAATGTCATTATGTACTGCAAACATGTACTAATAAAACTGTAAAATAAAAAAGAAACTTTGTTTCAGAGATCAAAAGAACTTAGAATGCCTAGTGTTTTAGTTACTTTTTCATCTGCTGAGACATGGTACCTAAATTCACTAAGGAAAGGCTTATTTTGGCTCACACTTTGTAGAGGTTTCAGTCCGTAATTTGCCAGCTATAAGGCAGGGGAGCATCGAGGGCACAGCGGAGGCAAAACAGCTCATGGCACAGCGGCAGGAAACAGAGACAGGAGAGAGAGGGATCATGGGAGGAAGAGGGACACAGACCCTTCCAGGTGATGCCCCTGGTTACCCATCTCCTCTGATCAGGCTTCACCTGCCAACATCACTTTCAGCTATAAACTCATCAGTGGGCTAATCCACTAATGCGTATCACACCCCCATGAAATCACCTCCCCAAAACCCCACCGAGGAGTGCATGGGGCTTCAGGAGGACATCTAGATATAAACCGTAACATTCTGTTTCTGGCCCTTAAAAGACACATGTGCATCCCTGTATGCAAAATGCATTTAGTCCACCTCTAAGAGTTGCCAAAGTCCTAACAGTTTCAGCATTGCTGAGAAGTCCAAAGTTTTATCTGAGACTGAAGGCAAACTCTTAGCTGTGAGCCCCGGTAACAATGAAAAGAACATCAACCACTTCCAACATACATTGACACCGGGTAAACCTTCCCATTCCAAAAGGAAATAGGAAGACAGAAAAGAATGGACCAGAGCAAGACTGCAATCCAGCAGGGCCAACATTAAATCACACAGCTTCATGTCCGTACCTAGGGCAATCTGTGGTGAGATGTGAACTCCTAAGGACTTGGACAGCCCCACCCAAAGCACTGGCCTCATGACACTTCTCTTAGGCCAGCTTTGCTCACTTTGTGTGACTTTCCTCAGATGTTCCACATTCCTGGATTCTTCAACTTCCTGGGGTCTCCAGTACACTTTCAGGGTCACACTCACAGCTTTGCACTCTCGGGGACACACTGCCTGGCCTCCCAGACCTGAAATCTGAGTGGAAGCCCACCCTAACAAGACTCTTGCATTATGCATGAACCTAAAACTAGCACTATGTAGACAACAAGAAGATTTGCCACCAGCTTCTTTTAATGTTACTCTTTTCAGCAACAAGTTCTCTTACATTCTTTCTTAGCAGGCCCCGACTTTACCAGAGCTTCCTTTCTGGCCAAACTCAAAACTTAAATCATCTACTTGGGTACCTAACCACTCCTAAAATGTGGTTATGAACTCTAGGAGTCTTTTGATGGAGTTTTGGAGGGTCTTCTATAGAGTATCATGTCATCTGTAAATAATAATTTAACTTCTTCCTTTCCTAGCCTTATTTCTTTCTCTTAATTATTCTAATTTTCTAGAACTATACTGAACAAGAGTGGTGATAATGGGCATCTTTGTCTTGTTCCTGATTTTACAGTGAAAGTTTTCAGTTTTTGACCATTTAGTATGATGTTGGCTGTTAGTTTGTCATAGATGGCTTTTCTCAGATTGAGATAAAGACCATCCATTTCAATTTTCTGTAGGGTTTTTTTTAAAATCACGATGGGTGTTGGACTTTGTCAAATGCTTTTTCTGCATCTACTGAGATAACCATGTGGGTTTTGTCTTTGGTTCTATTAATGTGGTATATTAAATTTATTGATTTGCATATTTCAACCCATCCCTGCACCCCTGTGATGAATTGCATTCTATGTAATCTTTTTTGATGATTTGCTAAATTCTGTTTGCTGGTATCTTACTGAGGACTTTTGTACTTATGTTTATTAAGGAGACTGGCCTGTAGTTCTTTTATTTGAATCTTTCTCTGGTTTTGGTATCAGGGTAATGGTTGTTTCCAGAAATGAGTTTGTGAGTATTGCTTCCCTTTCAGCTTCACTAGAAAGTCTGAGGAATAGTGGCATTAGATCTTTAAAGTTCTTTCACAATTCAGTAGTGAATCCATCAGGATCTGGGATTTTCTTTGTTGGTATTTTTTTAACTTACTTCTTCATTTGCATTAGTGGATACTGAGCTATTTAGAATTTTTTCATTTTCTCAATTTTCATTTTCTCAATAGGAATCTGTCCCATTTCTTCTGAGTTTTTCCATCGTATTAGAGTACAAATTGTTGAAGTAACTACTGATGATCTGGATTTCTGCAAGATCCATTGTGATTTTGCCCTTTTCATGGATTTGGGGTCTTTTCTTCTTTTTAATTTTTTTTAAAACAGGGTCTTGCTATGCAGTTTAGGCTGGCCTTGAACTTACTTTGTAGCCCACAATGGCCTTAACCTCCCAAATGCTGGGATTACATGCATGTGCCACCATGCCTGGTTCTTTCCTTTTTTTTTTTTTTTTCAAAGAACCAACTTTTTGATTCACTGACTTTCTATATTGTTTTCTCAGTCTCAACTGCATTAATTTATCCTCTGGTTTTTATAATATCCTCCCTCATATGTGCTTTGGGTTGAACTTGGTTTTCTTTTTCTCAAAGACTGAGGTTTAAAATTAGGTTAGTTGAGTTTGCTCTGTTTTCCTGATGTGGGAATTCACTATTATAAATGTACCTTTTTAAAAAAATTTTTATTTGAAAGAGAATAAAACAAAAGAGGGCAGTACAGAGCAGATCAGAACAGGACAACATAGGCAACACAGTACTTTACATTAAGACAACTGGACATCAACAGTAGCTAACACCATATCTCTTACTCTGCTATAGTTGAGCATAGTTTCAAATACAATAATATGAAACATAACACAATAGTATAAAGCCATGCATAGAGTGAAAGAATTATAAATGTACCTTGTAGGACTGCTTTGACTGTGTCTGATAAGTTTTGGTATGTTGTATTGGTATTATTTTTTTTGGTATTATTGTTTAATTGTAGCAACTTCTAACTTATTCTTTAATTTCATCTGTAATCCACTGGTTGTTCAAAAGGGTGTTAATTTCCATGTATTTATGTAGTCTTTGTAGTTTCTTTTGCCACTGGTTTCCAATTTCATTGCATTATGATCTGGTAATATACACTGGGTATTTTCAGTTTTTTTGCATTTACTTAGGCATGTTCTATGAGGTAGTATTGGTTCATTCTGAAGAAAGTCCCTTGTACTGCTGAGAAGAGTGTATTTTCTGTTGTTACTGCATGGAACACTCTGTAGGGATCTACTGAGTCCGTTTTTGGTTTTGTTCAGCTCTGATATTTGATTTTTTTGTCTATGTAACAGTGGGGTATTGAGGTCCCCCATTTCAATTGTATTAGTGCTTATGTGATTTTTCATAACCATAGTGTCTATCTTATACAGTTGGGTGTGCCAATATTTGGTGCATATATATTTATGATTATCTCCTTCTCTTGGATTGTTTCCTTAACAAATATAGTAATGACCCTGTGTTTTCTGATCAGTCAGCTTGAAATACATTTTGTTTGCAAAAGAATAGGTATCCCACCTTTTTTACAGGGTTCCTGTTGCATAGAGTATTGTTTTCCACCCTTTGACTTTCAGTCTATGAAATTTCTTTTTTAGTTAAATGTGTTTCCTGTATGTAGCATATTGTTGGATCTTATTTCTTGATTCATTCTGTCAATCTGTTTCTTTTGGTTGGTGAATTGACACCATTCACATTGATATTGATGATAGGTAGCATTATTACTAGTATCAAGACCTCTTTGGGAAATGAATATTTTTCAGACATGTCTTCTAGGCATAGCTGGCTTTTGGCTTTTGAGTCTGTTCCAGGATCCTGCCTCTTCCTTAGGGGTGAAATGTTGATGCCTGTTTGACTTGGCATCCAGTTCTTTGGTACTGGACTATGGTATTGTTTATGACCTCCCCACACCATCTTAGGAAACTCAATTGATCATGATAACTATGTCACCTTGACTAAAGTAGTATGACCAATCACAATAGCATCATGCACAAACTGGAAAATTCCAAACTGTGGTAACTATTCACTTGCTGCCTTTAAACATAGGTACAAGATTTATACTTATGTAGCAAAATCTATGACAAATCAGAAAATTGTATACAAGAAATACTCAATAGAGCAATTTTACCCGAAGAGGAGAAGATTTAGAAGAGAGAAGAGGAAAAAAAAAAATAGAGAAATAACAGAGGATAAAGAGATTAGAAGCAAAGGTGAAGGACAGTGGAAGGGTACCCTAGCCTTGGGAAACTGGTGAAGAGGACAGGAAAGAAGGGAAAAACAAAAGAAGAAAATAAAATGATTTGAGTATTGTGGCACATGCCTGTAATCTCAGCACTTGGGAGGCTGAGGCAGGAG
>PVJX010044694.1:0-13071 GCA_004027295.1 Dolichotis patagonum
CCAGATAGTGTTTCCAGAACTATATTGAATAGGAGTGGTGATAGTGGACATCCATACTTTGTTCTTGATTTTAAAGCAAAAGCTTTCAGTTTTTGTCCATTTAGTAAAATGTTGGCTGTTGTTTTGTCATAGTTGGCCTTTGTAAGATTGAGGTAGACACCGTGTATTCCGAGTTTCTGAAGGGTTTTTATCATGAACATGTGTTGGACTTTATCAAAAGCTTTTTCTGCATCTACTGAGATGACCGTGTGGTTTTTGGTTTTGGCTCTGTTGATGTGGTGTACTACATTTATTGATCTGCATATGTTAAACCATCCCTGCATTCCTGGAATGAATCCCACTTGGTCATGATGTATAATCTTCTTGATGATTTGCTGCGTTCTATTTGCCAATATTTTATTGAGAATCTTTGCATCAATGTTCTTTAGTGAGATTGGCCTATAGTTCTCCTTTTTGGTTGGGTCTTTCCCTGGTTTTGGCATGAGAGTTATGCTTGCCTCCAGGAATGGTTTAGGGAGGATAGCTTCCTGAGAAAGCATTTCTTATAATTGAAAAATAAGTGCCTACTTTGTTAAATGAGTGATGAAACTAATTTTACAATGGGAAAAAATTCCAAAATGTGGACTACTAGAAGAAATGCAATATGACATGTCCACCACCATATATAAATTATTCTTGGTAAAAGCATTTAAGTTGCAGCTAATCCAACAGTAGAACTAGCTTCTAATTTACTTCAAATATTCAAAATAGTAGAAACTCCAGATGAGGGCACAAGTACTTGTGAATATTTTTGTCACAGTAAAGAAAAACATGGAAGGTGAAATGTTTATGTTTTAAAATACTTAAAATACATACATTAGATTACTGGCCTCAAAGTACATTTAAGAGGCTTTTGTGGAAATTTGATAAGGTATAAAGATTAACATTAAGGAATTAATGTTAATGTTCTTAATCTGTTAATCAAATTGTCATAAGGAGCAAATGAATGTTTTTAATTTTAAATTATTACCATGCTAAAATTTTCTGATATTAGTGGTATGATTCATAAAATTTACCTTCAAATTTTTCATTTTTTTGCATATAGGATATATATAATTCTATATATATAATATATAGTTCTATATATTTCATATATATATATAATCAGTTGATCTTTGATCAGTTCTTTAGCATTTTTGTGTATTTAAATTTTTTCATAATAAAACCAGATAAATTATTCTTCTCTTGGAACTATGATTTGTTAAAATAATTAGTGTGATGTAAACAAAACAGCTACAACATTAGCTGGTAAAAATTATATTTATTTTTTAGTTGATGAACTACCAATATACAAATACTTAAGAGTCTGTTGATTTCCTTTCTTCATGGTGTAGTAATAGTACACTGCCAATTTAGAAATCATTGAGAAGATGTATTAAGTTCTCTGTGATTATTCTTGTTTGGTAGTGAACTAAATAATTAAAACATATTTAGTATTTGTAAATTATTTATAAAATACATTTTGTGTTTTCATAAATAAAAACAACATTAAAACATATTTTTACTTTATGAAATGTTTATGAGTCTTACTAGAAACTCTGAAAAAACTAAATATAATTTAAAAATTTTTCCATATATTTAGTTAAAAATTAATATATGTGTAAAAGAAAACAAAATGAAAATATAGAACATTAAATCACTACTAAATAAAATGAGAATCATGTAAAAAAACACAAGTATAACTTCCCATCTCAGCAAATAAGACATAGTAGGAATACATCCCAGTATGTCATTGTATTTGATGGTAAGATTTTTATAAAATTCAGAATACAAATCAATCAATAAGTAAGTAAATAAGTCAAAACTATGTGAAAAGTGGTTAATAAAGCAATGTTCCTAATCTAAATTCTTTGTACACTTTCCTCTTTGTTTGGAGTCAGAGCTAGAACACAATGTTTTAAAAAGAAAGCAAGTCTATAGAGATCACAAACAGCTAATTTCACACTACAAGCAGTGGTAAATAGAGTTAAATTCCCTTTAGTAATACACTATTTATCTTTATGCTTCAATGAGTTCAAAGAAAAGCATTTTTTCAGAATGTAAGCAATTAACTTCCCTTTTTTTCCTATTCAAAAAAGGACCTTATCAGAAAAGCGAGGGATTAGGAAGCTACAGAGCTATCAGAGTTATTCTTAGTGTATGAAATTTCAATTTAGCAAAACATGTAAAACCCTAAAGGCAGTTAACACCAAATACAGGGAAAGCATTTTGTTTTCACAGTTTATTTATTTCACACTGTCATTGACTTAGGTGATCTTCTGCCAAATTCAAATAAATAGATATTAGATTCAGGGATTTTTCCTTGTTGTATATCATATTTGTTATGATATTATTGTGATGAATTCCTTAGAAAATTTCCTGAAAACATGGTCAAGCTATTTATATCAAACACTGTTCACAGTATATATATTTTATAAATCTGACATGAAGATTTTACTTTAAAAGAAGCTGAACTGTTAAGAAGTTTATTACACCTACAGAGATTTATATACATTTAGAGAAGAATGGAAGTTGATCTGTTACCAAGTGACTATATGTTGGGAGAATCATACTTTTGCTATTGCTTATTGTTATTTGTATCTATTTTAACAACTTTAGATAAAAAATACTGTAAAAATTTGTAAGTTCATAAAAGTAATGCAGATAAACAGAATTATAAAAAGAGACTTTAGGGTGATGACATAGTCATATAAATTCATTCTTTCTTTGTTTATTTTGTCTTTTTGAGACAGTGTTTCACTATGCAGTTCAGGATGAACTTGAGCTCACTTTGTAGCACAGGCTGGCCTCAAACTCACAGCAGTCCTCCTACTGCAGCCTCCTGAATGCTGGTATTACAGACATGCACAACCATGCCTGGCATATAAATTCTTTCCTTCAGAAAGTGTTCTCCAGTATAGCACACTAAGGCACTGAGTGAAACTACAATGTCTTAGGAATTATCTGTACCAAAACTTGGTTGCATAATATCCCCCCATGGACCCATAAACTCAACTGGGTGGGAGCAAACCACTGGGAGGTACAAAGTTTAAACTGTGCCAGTATCTGTGCAGGGCCAAGCACAAGGAAATAAATTTGGGGTTTATTTTTGCTGAAATATCAGACATACTGGATTACTACTGTTAAAGATCAGTGAAAACTAGAAGAGAGAAAATCGACTAATTTCATTAGAAATGAAAACACTTACAGTGTTGAAGCAATCTGAACCACATAAATGCTGTAACATAACTCAGCATCCTACCAAGATAATCTCTGTGCTAGGAAGGAATGACATGGAGTAAAATGCAAATTAAGCAAGACACATAAATTGAGGAAAAAGAAAGGTAAATTCACTATAAAACATAAGGAAGGAGCTGGATGTGGTGGCACACACCTGTAATCCCAGCACTCAGGAAACAGAGTGACATAGAGGCAGCCTGGACTGCATAATGAGACCTTGTCTCAAAAAACAAAACAAAAAATAAACAAATAAAAAGGGAAAGAAGAAAATCAGAGGTAATGAGTCTCATAAATTACAAACTATTTGTAAACTGATTTTTCATGAAACCAAAAGAGAAGATGGCATAATTAAATATTATAATATGAAAAAATTCAGCATTCAGAGAAAACCACACTTAGAGGAAAAATTATAGCTATAAATGCTAGAGTAGATATAAATAATGGCCTAAAATGTGTGTTGTTCCACCTTAAGATAGAATAAAAAGTGAGAAAAGTGATGTCCAATAAGGGGAAGAAATAAAAAGAAGATGATAAGTGTAGAAATCAATACATGCAGGTGTTCTTCTATTTATGACTGAGTTGCATTCCAACAAATGCAAAGTAATTTGATAAAATTTCTATACTGAAAATAGGGTTGCATGTATGCGCACACACCCCCGTTTATAGGAGCACAACTTGTAATAGCTAAATCTTGGAAACAAGCCAAATGTCCATTAACCACTGAATGGATAAAAAAGATGTGGTATATTTATACAATGGAGTATTAGTCAGCTATAAAGAATGAACTCAAGGCTTTTATAGGTAAATGGATGCAACATAAGACCATACTCATAAGTGAAATAAATCATGCTTGCATGTATAAACATTGCATTTTCTCCCTAGTGTAAAATCTTAAAGAGTAAATAAGACCCAAAGTGTTACAATAGATATTATGGAAGTGAAAGGGGAAGAAACTGCTCAAAAGGAAAGAACAACTAGGGTGGGGAATAAATGGTAGTAACAATACAGAATTTCAAGGAAAAAGAAAACAACAACAACAACAACAACAAAATACCACTAAGAAATCATTACTTGATAAATTACATACTGACATCTTGGAAATAGATGTTCAAATTACAAAATTAAAGCATGCAAGTAGACATTCAAACAGTGAGACTGTTAAGAGTTCTGCTCCATGATCTAACAAAAACAGTAATATGGTCATCCATTTTACACACTTAAGCATACATGCAATTATATCAAAAGAGTAAAATTAAACACAACAAAACAGAACAAAGTGGATCACAAGAAAGCAATGTAAGAGACATAAATTTAAAAGCTATACAATCAGAGAGATTCACTATCTATCATACTGACTCTTGTGTTCTTCCAAATAGTTGTCCATATCCGCACATACGGGAAATTCACATGAAACAACATAGTATGGAACTGATCTGAACAGAATGATGAAAGCATTTCAGGTCTTCAAGACCAGACAATAGGGAAGCCAAGAATGGCTGCTATAGTGTCTCCCATTCTCTTCAAAACAGCTGTCCATACCTTCATGAGTATTGAACTCAAACAAAACAAAACAAAACAAAACAAGTTAAAATCACTTTGAACAAAGAATGATAGTATTGCTGGATTTCACATCATGATGTTATGGAATCAGCACTGGGTACTGTAGTGTCTCTTTTTCTTCAAAGTAGTTGTTCATTTTGTCATGAATTATATAATTGGTTCTCATAAACTGTTTAAAAGCTCTACACATGCATGTGTCTCTACATGTATATATATATATCCTTTCTGTATTAGAGGGAAAAACAAAACAAAGCAAGACAAAACAAAACAATTCCTAGGAAAGCATGAAGCAAAAAAGTCATATAAAACCACAATACAAGGTGATCTACAATTGTTACTATGATGTCTCAGCAGTATATAACATTAATGAAAACAAAGCATTAGAGACATAACTTCAAAAGCAGGGAATAATCAAACCAGAGTGGGTATCTTAGTGAATCTTGTTATCTTCAGTGTAGTTGCCTATACTCTTGGACTTGATGCTATCAATCATAACACATTTGAATAAAATCAGTCAATATAAAACAGCAATCTAACAAACCAGATTCAAATAAGATTAGTCATAATAATACAGTACAAGTTATACAGGGCTTCAGATGAAGTTGATAGGAACTTTCAACTTAGAATAGCATGATTACCATAATATGTCCTGCTATTTTTGGGATAGCTGACCATGCCCTCAAATCTAATGTAAGTAGACAAATTGGAACAGGATCTAATCCATCTAAGGAGAGTGCTAAGAATAATGTAGATTTTAAATCTTGTTATCCTATTAACAATATACTCTGCCTTCCTTTTTTAGACAATTCCTCCCCTTTCACCTCCCACAGGGTGCACTGCACATTTTGGGTCCCACTAACTCCCTTGGTTTTTAGATTGGGGGGAGCAACCTGCTATTTATCCTAACTGGCTCTCAACTTTCTGACTACTGGGCTTGATCTCGAGTTGTATTCCTTTACCTATAAAAGTCTCAAGATTTTCCTTCATTATAGCTGAGTAGTTTTCTATTGCACAAAAGTATCCTGTCTTTTCAACCTATCTTTGGGTGCTGGTCGAGTTGCCTCTATTTCTCTCCGGTTCCCTGTTACATACAGTATTGTCTTCTCATATTTCACTTTCTGTCCATAAACCCTCTTTCAGGTTAAGTATGTTTCCAATACAGAGCATCTCAATGGACCCTATCTCCTGATCTACTCTGCCTGTGTTTCTTTTTGTTAGTATATCAAGGCCATCTATATTAGAAATTGCAGGCAATCTTCTCTGCATCATTTCTGCTATTCTATTTTTCTGCCAGTGATTGTCTATTTTTCTCTTTCATTCCACTGTCTGCCCCATTCACTGAGGCCTCTTTGCCACTGTTTTGAAATCCTTGTATTCTTTTTGTCTCTATCTAGAAAGTCCTTCAGTATTTTTTGTAGGGTTGGATTTGTGGTCACAAATTCTCCCAGTTCCTCTTCATCATGGAAGCATATTGCTTCTCCATTAATTTCTAGAGAGATTTTTGCAGGATACATCAATCTGGGCTGGAGGTTGTTTTCTTTCAGGACTTGAATTACTTCAATCCAAGCTCTTCTTGATTTGATGGTCAAGAAGTCTGCTGTGATTTTGATGGGTTTTCCTTTATAGATGATCTGTTTTTTTTCTCTGATGGCTTTTAATACTCTGTTCTTGTATTGAATTTCTGGGATCTTGATTATTATGTGTCTAGGTGTAGCTCTGTTTTAGTTGTAGGTGGCTGGAGTTCTGTATGCTTCATATATCTGCACATAATTTCCTTTTCTATGCTTGGGAAGTTTTTCTTAACAATTTCTGTGAATAGCCTTTGCAATTCCTTTGTTTTGACTCCTGCTTCTTTGTGCACATGCTTTATTCTCAGGTTATAGATCCTCTTGTCATCTTCTAACCTTCCTATTGTTACTGCCTGTTCCCTTGTTGTTTTCAAGAGATCTTCCCTTTCATGATCACACATTGCAAGCCTGTCTTCAAGTTTTGATAGTCTATCGATAGTTTCTTGCAAGCAGTTTTGCCAGCTTTCAATGGAGTTTTGTCCCCACAAAACACTGGGCATCCTAGAACCCTGCTGCACCAGGGTTTTGTCTTTTGCTCTTTTTCTCAAATGAGCAGTAACACCTGGCAGGTGATTGGAATGCACAGCAGGAGTCTCCAATAGCTAGCATAACTTTAATATGTAAATCCAACATGGTCATTACAAAAATAAAATCATAGACCTGTAGTCCTATGATTATTGATGCAATAGTCTTTTTAAAAGATTAGCAACCAGGCAAACTTGGAACTCTGTGCCCAGGCAGTAAAACCATGACCTGCTTCTGATACCACCCCAAGGTGCACGAGAGGGACCAGCGGTCCTAATTGGACTGTGCTGAACAAGCCCCGGATAGCTAGCAGGCCCAGGAGCCCTCCCTAGGCCCTGACTATGCATGCTCCAATGGCAGGCAGAATCCCAACATGCACCAGGGAAACTTGAAACTCTGTGCCCAGGCAGTAAGACCATGCCCTGCATCTGATACCACCCCAAGGTGCATGAGAGGGATCAGTGGGCCTAACTGGACTGTGCTTGGTGAACCCCAAGCAGTCAGCTGGCCAAGAACCCACCCTGGGCCTGACTGCATGCACCCAGGCGGCGGCAGCAGAATCCCACACTGTACCAGGTAAACTTGGAACTCTGCACCCAGAGGGACCTTGGACTAAAGCAGACTATCTGTGCTAGTTTGAAGGGATATTAAGTGACTGCCTCATATTAACAAGACCTAAGCTGACTCCACTCAGTGTGTTGAGTAAGCCCCTAAAATAGAGGTGTACAGTAGCTAAATAGGACTAGTAGTAAAGCTCCCTCCAACTAACTGTAAAACCTTGGTAAGTCTCACAAGAGTGAGGGTGACCCCTTCCTACACAGAGAAAATATCAGGCAGAGTGAGGAGTGTGTCAAAAAGGACTCCCCTAACTTGAAGAAAATCAAAAGGGCTTATGAGACACACAGGCACACAATAGGGACATAGCAGGGCCTTAGCTGACACAAACACTATACACAGAGAGATTTGATGTCATGGAATAACTTGAAGATAAAGTACTAGCAGGAACTCAAAGTTGACCTACATCAAGACTACTAGGCTTGTCATCCCAGGAGTAATAAAGGACTCACCCAACAGGCCCTGCAGCAGGAAGCCAGGTGACTGGCCCACCTATTCACTGTGGAACCCATCAACTGGACAAACATCAACGTTACAATAGGACACCAAGATATTCACTACCAACAGTTCACACTAGTGGGTCTGAAGGACCAAACACTAACTTGAAAGAGGAAAATAGCAAAACAAAAAAGCAGAATGCAATCTCAAACATCCAGTCCACAAGGTGCGAGTACAGGAGACATTTAGAGGACTCCAAAGGTAACATGCCAGAAATCTCTGAAAAGATAACGAATGAAATAAAAAAAAAAACTCCATGAGGCCATAGAGGAAATCAAATTAGAAAAACTCTCCCATGTAAGGATAGAAGTAACAACCTTAATAAAGGAGTTGCTGAGTGCAACTAAAGAAATACAGAAAAAAGTACAGGATCATGGGAAACTGACTGAAACCTTGAATGAACAATACAGAAAACAAGCAGAATTCATGAAGCAAACTGAAAGAGGCATCCAAGAAGCAAAAAATTCTATTCAAATCATGCAAAATTGTTTAAATGAAGCTGAGGATAGGATTTCGAACCTTGAGGACAGGATTGCAATTAATGGTCATGAAAGGATAGAACTTTTAAAAATAACAAAGCAGCATGAATGACAATGCAGATGCTTCAGCATGATGCCAAGAGCAACAATATAAGATTAATATGCATTACTGAAGACACTGGAGTCAATACAAATGACATATGTAAAATATTCACAGAAATAATAGGAGAAAATTTCCCAAACATGGGGAAAAAATCTGATATGCAGATAAGTGAGGCATACAGAATGCCAGTTACAACCAGCATAAATCTACACACAACAGACACATAACAATTAAGATCTCAGACACACAACATAAAAACAGAATACTAAAAGCTGCTAGAGAAAACACACAAGTCACCTATCAAGGAAAGCCCATTAGAATCACAGCAGAAGAAAGCCCATTAGAATCACAGCAGACTTCTCAGCACAAACTGTCAAGTCAAGACAAATTGGAATGAGATATTTCAAGCCCTGAAAGAAAACAACTTTCAACCCAGACTAATGTACCCAGCAAAACTTTCATTCAAATTTAATGGAGAAACAAGATACTTCCATAACAAAGAACAACTGAAGAAATTCACGTCTACCAAACCAACCCCAGAAAGAGTGTTGAAAGTCATAGTGGACAGAGATAAAAATGACCACAATCACCCGAATAACAGAAAGAAATCAACAGGTAGGACAAGCAATTAAATAAGGGGGAAAAGCAAAAAACAAACTATTGGACATAACATGGCAAAGTTGAGCCAGTACATATCAGTGATATCCATAAATGTAAATAGCATCAATTCAACTATCAAAAGAAATAGATTGACAGAATGGATCAAGAAACATGATCCCACAATATGCTGTACACAAAAAACATATCTGACCCCAAAGGACGCTCATAGATTAAAAGTCAAAGGATGAAAAACAGTATTCCATGCAACAGAAACCCAGAAAAAAGCAGGAGTAACTATTCTATTTGCAGACAATGTGAACCTTAAACCTAAAATGATTAAAAGAGACAAAGAAGGTCACTACATACTTGTAAGTGGAAAAATCCAAGAGGAAGAACTAACAATTATAAATATATATGCACCAAACAAAGGAGAACCCAACTATATAACACAGATACTAAAGGACATGAAAAACCAAATACACAAGAACACAATTATTACAGGTGACCTTAACAGCCCACTGTCACAAAGATATAGATCAACTAGACAAAAAGTCAGAAAGAAGTAATAGAACTGAATCATATCTGTGAGCAACTGGAGTTAGTAGATGTTTACAGAGTGTTCCATCCAACCATAAAGGAATACACATTCTTCTTAGCTGCACACGGGACATTCTCCAAAATAGACCATATATTACCCCATAAAAAGTTCTTAAGTAAATGCAAAGGTATTGAAATTATCCCATGCATACTATCTGAGCATAGTGCACTGAAATTAGAAATTAATGGCAAAAGAAATTGCAAACCTGCATGCATACATGGAAATTAAACAACAACCTTTTAAACAACCAGTGGGATAGAGATGAAATTACGGAAGAAATAAAGCAATACCTACAATTTAATGAAAATGTGGAAACAACCTATTGTAATCTGTGGGATGCAATGGAAGCGGTCTTAAGAGGGAAATATATAGCAATAAACAGTCATATCAAATAAACAGAATGAGCACAAATAAACAATCTAATGCTTCATCTCAAGCTACTAGAAAAAGAAGAGCAAGTTAAATCCAAAGCTCATAGAAGAGAGGAAATTGTAAAGATTAGAGCAGAAATCAATGCAATTGAAACTAAAAAAAAATACAAAGAATTAATGAATCAAAAAGCTGGTTTTTTGAGAGAATAAAAAAATGGACAGACCCCTAGCTAATCTTATAAAGAAAAAGAAAGAAAAAACCCAAATTCATGCAATAAGGACCTACAGATCCCATGAAATTCAAAAGATCATGAACACCTACTTTAAGAATCTCTACTCACACAGAGAGGAAAACACAGAGGAAATGGACAGATTTCTAGAAACATATGAACTACCAACACTCAATCCAGAAGATATAGCAATTTTGAATAATCCAATATCAGCTATTAAAATTGAAAACATAATAAAAACTTACCAACAAAGAAAAGTCCAGGTTTGATGGATTCATGGCTGAATTCTACAAGAAATTTAGAGAAGATTTGATGGCAATACACCTTAAACTCTTCAATGAAATTGAAAAGAAAGCAATCCTCCCTAAATCATTCCTGGAGTCAAGCATAACTCTCATACCAAAACCAGGTAAAGACCAACCAAAAAAGAGAACTATAGGCCAATCTCACTAATGAACATACATGCAAAGATTCTTAATAAAATACTAGCAGATAGAATGCAGCAAATCATCAAGAGAATTATACATCACGATCAAGTGGGGTTCATTCCAGGACCCCCTGCATTCCAGGAATGCAGGGATGGTTTAACATATGCAGATCAATAAATGTAGCACACCACATCAACAGAACCAAAAACAAAAACCACATGGTCATCTCAGTAGATGCACAAAAAGCTTTCAATAATGTCCAACACATGTTTATGATAAAAACTCTTCAGAAACTTGGAATACATGGTGTCTACCTCAACCTTATAAAAGCCATCTATGACAAACCAACAGCCAATCCCAACCAAAATACCAAATGAACAAAAACTGAAAGCTTTCACTTTAAAATCAGGAACAAGGCATGGATGTCCACTATCACTACTCCTATTCAATATAGTTCTGGAAACACTAGCCAGGGCAATCAGACAAGAGAGAAATAAAAGGAATAAAGATAGGAAAGGAAGAAGTTAAATTATCACTATTTGCAGGTGACATGATACTCTATATAGAAGACCCAAAAATCTCCATTAAAAGACTGCTAGGGGTAATAAATTCAGCACTGTAGCTGGATACAAAGTCAACATGCAAAAATCAATAACATTCCTTTACACAAGCAACAAACTCACTGAGAGAGAAATTATGCAAATATCGTCCTTCACAATAACATCTAAAAAAATGAAGTACTTAAGAATCAACCTAACTAAGAATATAAAGACCTATATATTGAAAATTATACTATGCTAAAAAAAGAGCTTGAAGAGGGTATTAGAAAATGGAAGGATATTCCTTGCTCTTGGCTAGGAAGAACCAACATTGTGAAAATGGCCATATTCCCAAAACTGTTATACAAATTAAATGCAATCCCAATAAAATACCATTGACGTACCTCACAGATCTAGACAAAACACTCCTAAAATTCATTTGGAAACAGAAGAAACCTAGAGTAGCAAAGACAATTCTGTCAATAACACAACGCAGGAGGCATCTCAATTCCTGATTTGAAACTGTATTACCAAACCACAGTGATAAAATCAGCATGGTACTGGCAAAAAAATAGACCTCAAGACCAATGGAACAGATTAGATGATGCAAGTATAAGTACAAAGACACTCAGCCACCTGATATTTGACAAAGGGGCTAAATATGTTCACTGGAAGAAGGATAGCCTCTTTCATAAATGGTGTTGGAAAAATTGGCTCTCCACATGCAGAAGACTGAAACTAGATCCATGCCTATCACCATGTACAAAACTAAAGTCTAAATTGATCAAAGACCTAAACATTAAAACAGAAACAGTAAATCTACTGGAAGATAGGGTAGGTAGAGGTCTTGGAGACATAGGGGTAGGCAGAGAATTCATGAAAAAAATGCAAACTTCACGGGAAATGCTTTAGAGAATCAACAACTGTGAACTCATATTATTGAAAAGTTTCTACACTTCAAACGAAATCACCAACAGAGTAAAAAGAAAACTCACAGAAGGGGAAAGAATTTTAGCCAGCAACCCCTCAGACAAAGGACTTATATCCAGAACACAGAAAAAACTCAAAAACATCAAGCCCCCAAATTCAAAGACCCTCTCCAAAAATGGGCAGCTGAGATGAATGCACAGTTCTCAGATGAAGATATACAAATGGCAAATAAATAGATGAAGAAATGTTCACCATCACTGGTCATTCAAGAAATGCAAATTAAAGCAGCATTGAGATTTTATCTCACCCCAGAAAGAATGGCTTCCATCAGGAAAACAACTGATAAGAAATGTTGGTTAGGCTGCGGGGGAAAAGGAACACTTCTCCACTGTTGGTGGGAGTGCAGACTGGGCATGGGCCACTCAACCACTGTGGAATTCAGTATGGATATTCCTCAAATTTAGTATTGGGAGTCCAGTGGGCCGGGGCTGAGTGAGAGGAGTTTTAGCCCCCTGGCACTGGCCTGGGGAGAGTTTGAAACCATCACTCCCCGTGGTTAAGTGGCCACCCATCTCCCTGGAACACTGGACTAGACTCAGGAGGTTTCACTAGCCTGAGTGGCCCATGCCCAGTGACCTTTTCAATCCAGGGAGCCAAGCCCCTGCGAGGGAGGGGAGTCAGGGCCATATGAGGTGAGTGCTAGCGCATCGGTGGTGCTGGCCCAGGGAGAGTTTAAGACCATCACTTGCAGCAGTTAAGTGCTCACCCA
>PVJX010044695.1:0-13070 GCA_004027295.1 Dolichotis patagonum
AGAGGAGATTACTGTAAGCATTGTTAGACTGAATATGTCATCCATTTTTCATCTTTGCTGGGATTCAATACCTGATACCCATAACTAAAAGTGGGAGAGGTTTATTTTGGTTCATGTTTCTAGCCCATAGTTGCCTGGTTCCAAGGCTGGAAGGCATGGTGCAAGGACATGATGGAGGAAAACTGCTCACTTCGTGGTGTGCAGGAAGCAGATAGTGAAGGAAAGAGCCAGGGAGGGAGACACATCATTCCAGGCTTCTGCCCCTGACCACCTCTTCCCACCAGCCCTCACCTCCTGATGGCATATGCAGCTATAAATTCCTCAGTGGAGGAATCCACCAATGAGTATCACAACCCCACAATTCAGTCATCTCCTCAAAGTCTCATCTCCGAGTAGCCCTGAGCATCTTGGGGAGCATCCAAATATAAACTGGGACACTGAGTAAAACAGGTACCGCTCAATGTGGGTGGGCCCCCAATCAACTGAATACCTGAAAAGAACAAAAACACTGTGTGAAAGGGAGTTCCTCTGGCTGAGCAGGAGCCAACACCTTGGTTTTCTGGTTTTTGCATGCAGACAGAAACGTTGAGTAGTCTTGGATCTCAAGTCACCTCCTGGCTCTAGAAATGTACTTCACACCCTTGGTTTTTCTGATTCTCAGGCCTCTGATGCAGACTGGAGCTGCCTATAGGCTCTTTGGCCTCACAACTGCAGATCTGAGGAGTTCTCAGCCTCTACATCATGTGAGCTGATTCCTTATTTTCTCTTCTTCTCTCCCTCTTTCTGTTCTATCTGTGGCTTCTGTTTTTCTGGAGAATGCTAACAGAGGTAAGACAGCAGGCGCCATGGTCTTTTTGCAAGGACCACATAGATCGTTCTGGTCACCAGACAGAGGAAGGAGCTGCGACCACATATACTGATGTGCTACTCTCCTCCTCAGGGCCTCTCTGGGCTGAACTTGAACATCACAGGAGCAGGATGTGAGTATGGGACAGAGCAGGATGGAGAAGGAGAAGAAGTGGCTGTGAAGGGGTAAACAGCCTTTCCAACATAAGAAAGTTCTGTAACAATTTGTTTTGGAGACAAGGTCTCACCATGTAGTTCAAGCTGTTTTGAACTTTCTTATGTAGCCCAGGCTGGTCTCAAACTCATGGTGATTCTCCTGCCTCAACCTCCTGAATGCTATGATTACAGGAATGCACCACCATACCCAGCTCTGTAACAACTCTTAGTCCTGGTTTCTTATGTATCCTTCCAGAGATGTGCTATGCAAACAGAACACATCTGGAGATCTTTGTCACTTTCATCATCTTCTAACTTTTACAATATCATTTTATGGCTGTAAAACATTCAAGAACTTTTATTATGACATGGTCTTACATAGAATAGACATAACATTTATATAATATAATGATAGCACTATTTCAGACTTCATCTAAATTGAAAGATGTTATTTTAATTTTGGCTGCTTATAATTTTCCATTCTCTGTATATGCTATAATTTGCTTATCTATTTTACTGTCAATGAACGCTTGTTCTACCATTTTATAGTATTGCTATATAATTTCCTTGTGTACATGTGCATAAGTTTTTCTAGAATAGGCACCTAGGGAGAAGAAAGCTTGGTGGCAAGGGTTCTTCTCAGCTTTACAAGGTAATGCCTTTTATAGTCTAAAATTATTTCAGTTCCAGTGTGTTGGTCTTATTGCTTCATAATTGACCAAGCACTTAATTTTGGCCAGTCTGACAAGTCTAAAATTATTTCCCATTTGTACAATGTGATTATTAATGGGGTTAAACATTGTGTTGGTCATCTTTTCATCACTGGGACAAAATAGGAGTTGCAAAACACTACTTGAAGGAGGAAAGGTTTATTTTGGCTCATGGCTTCAGAGGTTCTAGTCCATGGTCACTGGTTCTGTTGCTTTGGGCCTGAGGTGAAGCAGAATGTCCTCATAACAGGGACCTGTGATGGAACAAGTCTGCTCATCTCACGGCAGCTGGGAAAGGGAGGGAGAGAGAGAGGCACAGAGACAGCAAAGAAAGGGCTGGAGACAAGGTCCACCCTTGCAAGCGAACCCCCAGTGGCCTACTTCACCTACTTAGGCTCTACCTCCCAATAAGCCCATTGAGCTATAAACTTATCCATGGAGTCATTTGTTGATGAAATGAATAGAGTTCTTGTGATCTAATCTTCCCAAAAGGAATTCAACTGTACTTACTTTTTGCCGGTTATACTGCAAACTTCACAGTCACAATGGAAAAGATTGATGCATTGGACTTTATAAGAGTAAAAAAAAACCCTTTGATCATGGAAGCACAACTGAAGAGAGTTATAAGACAAGGCACTTAATACAAGAAAACAAAAAGTACAAGAAAACATTTATAATACACTTATTCAATTCCTTCAAACCAGCAGGAAAAATACAGACATCTCAATTTCTGAAAATTAGGTAAAGCACTTGGACAGGCACTTTGTCAGGGAGGATCTCCTTTGTCAATAAACATGAAAAATGAGTACCCATTCATCAGGGAAATGCAAATTGAAGACATCTTGAGACACCATTATATCTTCCCAAGGGAAAACTGACCATGCCAACTACTGGCAGTGACCAACAGTACTGTCTTAGCTACTTTTCTCATCTCTGAGACAAAATCCCGGCACCCAAAGTAAAAGAGGAAAGGTTTATTTAGCTCACAGTTTGTAGAGTATCAGTCCATAAACAGCTGGCTCCAAGGAAGGAGAGCATGGCAGAGAGGCATTGCAGGGGAGAAACAGTTCATGGTGGGCAGAAGGTAGCAAAACAAGCAGGGATGACCATAGCTCTTTCTATCCCTTTTATCTTCCAGGCTACTTAGGTCAGTAGCATTCACACCCTTAATCGTAGTGCCCTTGATCCTAGCATTACACCATGAATCAATCCCAGCATCACACAGTCTAGATCCAGCCACCTTTAAAAAAGCCCCACCTATGACCACGTGAGGCTTCAAGGAGGCATCTAGACACAAGGCATAGCAAATACCAAGAATACATACTCTTTGGTACTGGTAAAATGGTTGGAAATTGCTACAACCACATTGGAAAATTGGTAGTTTCTACTAAAACTGAACCTAGGAATAGATATAACTCACAATTCCATTCTTATGTGTATACTTGCCAGAAATGCTTATAAAATAGTAATAACACTATTCATAATAAACACTAAAAACAGCCCAAATGTCTGAGTTGTATACCCATGCCACAATAGGTGAGTCGTACAAATACATTGAAGAGTGAAAGACATTAGCTACAAAACAGAATATATTGTATGATTCTGTTGACATAAAATCTGAAAATAGACAAAATTAACTGATGGTAGTGGAATAAAGAATAATTACTTTCAGGGAAGGTGATGACTTGAAGTGGACATGCTAGAGGCATCTGGGACTATTGACATTCTTTATCTTGTTCTGATATTGTGCACATGAGGAAATTCATTTTTTGAAAATCATTGACGTATGTGCTTTGATTTACGTGATTTTTTTTTTTTTTTTTGAGACGGGATTTCACTATGCAGTTCAGGCTGGCCTTGAACTCATTATGTAGGCCCAGGGCTGGCCTTGAACTCTCTTGCCTCAGGATTACAGGTGTGTAGCACCACACCTGGCCATAAGTTTTGATAATTATATAGTACTTCAATAAAAAACTCTTGAAAATGTCATATATTGGGTAATTAACAAAATTATGTCAAAATAATCACAGGTAAAAGGGAAGTCATGATAATGCTCAAACTCCATACCAAAACTCCTAGGAAGCAGTACTGTAAGGGAAGTTTACAGTGTTAATGCTTATACTGGAAAAAAAGAAAAGTTTAAAAACAGAAGTCAAACATCCAATTATAGCAGTAAAAAGCATTTAAAAAGTATAAGGATAGGATAGGGATGTAGTTCAGTGATAGAGCACTTGCCTAGTATGCACAAGGCCCTGGGTTTGATCTCTAGGACCACAACATAACACAACACAACAAAACACAACCAATGCAATAACAAAAGGAAAACAAAGATACAAAGAAATGAAATTCAACAAAGTCCCAAGATTACTTCAAGAAGGAAAAGAGAAAGAGCAAGAGCTACAATGCACAAATAAACAACTCTAAGTTTAAGATGGGAGGATAGCCAACTATATTTGGTTGCACAGGTTTTTCTAAAGGTCTTTCTGAATTGGGAATGTACTATAGAGGGTCATCTGTGGATATATGCTGATCAGAAAATGTGATATTTACACATAGTAGAGCACTGTTGGTGCCATAAAAAGGAGAAAGTCGAGTCATTTGTAGGGAAATAGATCCACCTTAAAACCATAATTTTTTTATTGTTGCTTTTCGAGATAGGGTCTCATTGTGTAGTTCAAGCTGGCTTTGATTTCACTATGTAGCCCAGGCTGGCCTCAAACTTAAGACAATCCTGCTGCCTCGGCCTCTTGAGTGCTGGGATTACAGGTGTGCCAGGCCCAGAGAGACCATAATATTAAGTGAAGTCAATCAGACACACAGGTTTATACATCACATGGTATACGAGAAACCCAAATTATAAATGAAGAGCAAAATAAAAGATAGGTAATAGGAAGTAGGGAGATAGAGCTTTGTCAAATTGGAAGGGGATCAAGAGATGGAGTGAGGAGAGAGGGGGAAGAAAAAGAGATGAACAAAGGAATTGGGATGTGGTCTATGGATGAACCAACTCCACATAAGGATGTACACATTAGGTACTACAAATGTGGACTAATAAGTATCCACCCAAGGAATAATGGCACTTTTAACTGGTACTAGGGTCTTGCTTAAGAAGTCTTGCTTTCTAAGTTTATCCATTGATTCTCTTAAATCTTCAGTTTATTTTTGAGATGTTTACACTTAAAACTGTAATTCTTGTATAAAATTTTACAAATACAGTGTGGAAAAAATTTTGTGTGAATTAGCGCTACAATTTTTTTAAAAATGGAAAACCATTTATTTAAAAATAAATTGCAGGGGCTGGGGAAATAGCTTAGATGCACAAGTACCTGGCTGGCAAGTGCAAGGTTGTGAGTTTGATCCCCAGTGCCCCCTCAAAATAAATAAATAAATAAATAAATAAAATTGAAATACCAGCCTAATAGGTTTCTATATTTACTTGAATCTGTTCTGAACTCTCTATTATTTGTTTTACCACCTATTTGTCTCTTCCTACATAGATACTATATAGTAGATTTTATAGTAAGTTTTAATATCTAGAAAGATAAATTATCCTTCACTGTTTTTCTTTATTTTTTCCTGGGCTTTATTTTCTGAAATTTAGTTTTCTATATGAACTTTAAAATCATTTCACCCACTAAAAAGTTCTAATTATCATACTGACTTAATGGCATTTATACCTTAGTTTTAGAGGAACTGACAGTCATCTTCTCTTCCAGAAATATGTACTGACTTTTCATTATTTGGATTTTCCTTTCTTTTCTATGATTACAGATAATTAAAATGACTACAATTATGTTCAGTGTTTTATGTCTTTCACTTGAATATCTGAAAGGAATATTCATTTTACCTTATGTAATTTAACAAGAAACTACTGTTCATTTAGTTAATCATTTAACCCTCTAAACATTCCCAACATTTTAAGTGTATCACTTTAAATATGGAAATTATTCTTGCTCTGTGATTACTGAAAACTTCTGATTTGAGATTTAGGTTGGAGAGAAGGAAAAGAACTAAAATTAGATTAGTCAATTTTATGACTTAACAGTCATATGTAACTGTTTTTTTGTTTAATTTTTGAGGCAGGGTCATGCTATGTACTTCGGGCTGGCCTTGAACTCACTATGTAGCCTAGGTTGGTCTCAAACTTGCTGTGATCCTCCTGCCTCAGCCTCCTGAGTCCTGCAATTACAGGTGTGAGCCACCACACCTAGGCCAGGGATTTAAAAAAAATTTTTTTTGCAACAGGGTCTCACTATGTAGCTCACTCTAGCCTTGAACTTTCTATGTAGCCCAGGCCAGTCTGGAACTCAAGGTTATCTTCCTGCCTCAACCTCCAGGAGTGCTGGGATTATAGGCTTGTGTCACCACACTCAGCTAGAAGAGTCCTCTTTTAACTCATTTCAGTGAGGAACAACCAGCATCTTGCTAGTTAACTTTGTGGGCCTATTTTTCTGCGTTGGCTTTTCACACTGAAATAATATTTTCATCAAATAAAAAAGAATATTGTTCCCTCACAGTCGTCCTTATTGAAGTCATATCTTGCAGAGATATGTGTGGCTGCTTCT
Source organism: Dolichotis patagonum (assembly GCA_004027295.1). NCBI lineage: Eukaryota > Metazoa > Chordata > Mammalia > Rodentia > Caviidae > Dolichotis > Dolichotis patagonum. The sequence continues at coordinate 6,278 of PVJX010044695.1, forward strand.
CTTTTAAGGTGATTCCATCCAACACAATCTCAAAAAGAGTTATTCTGGGGTCTTCATTTGTTTCTAAAATCAATTCCTAATTTCTTCATGAAAACCCCTTTGTATCTGTGTTGTGACTTGTATCTAAATGTCCCCCAAAGCCTCATGTAATCATAGGTGGGGAATTTCAAAGGTGGCTGGAACAGGGTGTGCGAATGTGGGTTCAGGGTGTCATACTGGGATTAGGGGTGTGGATAATGGAAGCCTCACCCTGGGTATAGTCATGACATCAATCAATAGGTTTGCAACCTGGATGGAATATAAAGGGACAGAAAGAAGGTGGGATTGCTGTGTGCTGCCTCCTTCATGCTTTACCATGGACTGTTTCTCCTTTGTGATAACCCTCTGCCATGCCATCCTGGCTTGGAGGCAACCAGCTATGGACTAAAAACTCTACATACTGTGAGCTACAATAAACCTTTTCTCCCTTAACATGTGGATGTCGAGTATTTTGTCTCAGCAATGAGGAAAGTAACTAAGAGAGCCTGTGGAACTTGTAACTCATGTTGGAATACAAAGGTGATTAACCCCAGTGGTCACCCAGATGCTTGTTACTAGGGCCCAGGGCTTGCAGATTCACCAATGCTCTGCAGGCCTGGCAGGTTCCTTTACTTCCAAGAGAGCTGTTCTTAATAACATGCAGATAAAGCCAGTATTAAACTATGGATCTGATTACTCTTCATTATTAATTTTTAATTAGCCAGTTATTATATTGGCTATGTCTCTTGTCAGTTTGCTATGATGTTTCAGTTATTTATGCATCAAAATCATAATGCAGTGATGAGAGAGAAGGACTTGAAAAACTATTTGGATAATGCAGGGGTACTGATATATGTAATAAAATTAGCTCATTGGTTGGGCGATGTGCATACATGATGCTGAAGTCATTCTTTCCTATGAGAAATTGAATCAAGCCAGAGATGTAGCTTAGTGCCACAGGGCCTGCCTGGCAAGAGCAAGGTCCTGAGTTTGATTCCCGGCACAAAAAAATTACGTAAGAAATTGAATCAAATATTTAAGAGGAAGAACTGGGCATGGTGGCACATACCTGTCTTTGCAGCACTCAGGAGGCTGAGGTAGGAGGATCTGTGTGAGTTCAAGGCCAGTCTGGGGCACATAATTGAAACAGAATGGTGAACCAGTCAGGATTATCTTGGCTGTAATACAAACTCCCAGTAAAAGTTGTTACAATCTCCTATTGAGACCTGAGGGAGGTTGCTGGCATGTATGTGCTTCTCCTCTAGGAGATACTTAAACTCAGGCTGCCTGCACCTTTCCTGTCTGCTGTCCTCATCGTATGGCCCTCATCCTCGTGATCCAAATGAAACCAGGAGCAATATGGCAGTGCATTAAACAGTGAGGTGAAGGGAGAGGAATGGAGAGAAAGCTCTTGTTTTTGCAAAAGGGCTTCAGATAAGATCATGAGATGAAATTGCATTAATAGTCCATTGGCTAGAACTAGTCACATGGCTAACATAGCTGAGCAGGATGCTGGGAAATGTAGTTTTAGCTCATGCCCACGTGCCTGGCTGAGTGTTGATGGTCGAGAGAAAAAAAGGTTGTAAGGGACAAACAGCAGTCCATGCCTTAGCACAGGATGACTTGGCTAGTCTCTGGGGAATTGTGTGTGTGTGTGTGTGTGTGTAGTAGCTGCTGGGTACCAAACCAGAGCCTTATGAATGTCAGGATAACACTCTACCACTGAGCTGTACCTCCAACCCTGGGGAACTACTTTTCTGAAGTTGAATTCTGTTCCAAAACCTTTTAAAAATTTATTTATTTCGGTTTTCGTTGCTGTTATTGTTTTGAGACAAGGTCTTACTGTATAGTTCAGGCTGACCTTGAACTCACTATGTAGCCCAGGCTGGCCTTGAACTCAGGAAGATCCTCCTGCCTCAGCCTTCGTAGCAAGTGCTGGGATTACAGGCATGCATCACCATGCCTGGCTCCACAAACACAAACAAAAACTTATTTTCCAGTGGTAACTCCTCCACACATGCGATTACTATTTAATCACTTTTCAGGATTTATTCTCTATGTTTTTTTTCCCCTGGGACTGTCATAGGATAAATAAATATTATTCCACTGAAATCAAACTTAATAAAGAGCATGTGGAAAATAAATTTATATTTACATTCTAACTAGCCCTTCTTTACAAAGACAATTCAATGTTGTCTCCTGACATTTTTATTAGGTCCTCTCTAGGACTGACATTGTAAGATGGAAACAGTGGTCACCAAACACAGGGATTTGAGAGATGCCACTGAAGACCTTCCTACAAAAATATTTCTGGCAAGCCATGCAGCTTCCAGGAAGAGAAAAGTGTCAGTGCCTCTGGAGAAGTGGCCATGCTGGGACTGGGAGGATCCAATAAGAAGCCAACTAGCCAGCCTTTCTGGTAAGCTGTGCAAGCCGAGTGGCTTCCAGGAAGAGAAGTCAGTGCTTCATGTGAGTCTACCAGCTCTCAGGCTGAGAATCAACTCCTCACCCCCACCCCATGAGCGAGGACAGGCTGAGTTGATAGCGACTAAAGTATATAGAGCAACTAAATGCTCGTATTGTCCGGTTGATTTCGCACACCTGGGGCCAGTGGTCTGAGTATCTCTTGGGAGGATGACAGTGTGCAATAGAGCAAATATGAGGGATTTCCTTCTATCTTGTCTTTGAAATCCAATATTGTTCTCACTGTTTTTGCTTTGTTCTGATTGTTTTGCTTTATTCAATATTCTGTTTTGATTGATTTTATTCTGTTTTGGTTTGATTTTGTTAAACCTGATGGAATGGACAACTATTGTGAAGATAACAAGATCTACTATGGTAGCTATTTTTTTGTTTTGTTTTGTTGAGACAGAGCCTCACTATGTGGTTCAGGCTGCTCTTGGGCTCACTTTGCAGCCCAGGCTGGTCTCGAATTTGCAACAATCTGCCTGCCTCAGCCTCCCAAGTGCTGGGATTACAGGAGTGCACCACCACACCCAGTTTATGGTAGCTATTGTTGTTTTCCTAGTATCTTGCTTTGAAATTCTGTACCAATTTTACTGCTTTGTTTTAATTGGCTTTGTTCTGTTTTGTTTTGTTGGATTTTACTATCTTTAAAATTAAAAAAAATTTCCACAGCCTTTTTAACATGTCACCTACAATGCCACCCTTAATAACACACAGTACTGATTTTTAAAATGCAAAGCATCTCAGGGAGTTGTAAAGCACTAAAGTCTTTTTAGCTATTTATGCCATAATGTAAATTAGTTTGGTAGCTAATGAGATGTAGTTGGAAGAGGGGCTCTAAGAGGTGAGAAAAAAGGAAAATATAAATCAGGAAGACAATGGGAAGACCTGGGTGGGGCCACAAATGTACCCCAGCTACATCTCATAAGCACCCCATTCCAGGACACCCCACTTCTTTTGGTGAACTATCAGAGTGTTGGGCAGAAACGTTGAAGGATTCACCAAAGGAATGGGAAATGAGGGTGCTGGGGCTGTCGCTCAGTGGTAGGGTGCTTGCCAACTTGCTCAAGGCTGCGGGCTCCATTTCCACACTGGAAAACAAAACAAAACAAAACAAGAAAAAAGAGAAAAAAGAAAAAAGAAATGAATAGGAAATAGTAGCATGAAAAGACAAATATTACTTCAATTCCAGCTGAGAAAGACATACGATTACTTAATTTTACTTGAATGAAATCATCATTTAGCCCTGTAGCATTCATATGATCTCAAATAGAATGAATCATGATTTTTTAAAAAATAAATCATGTTTTGATATCAAGAGTTTATGACAAAAATTCATCACAGTGCATTACTACAAATTCACACTTTACCTAAAGCCAAGGTATCTGAATCCAATACCACTTTTACAGACCTCTCCTTTGCGAGTAGATTTTTCCTTTACTTCTGTTGATGAATGGGAATTTGCTTCGAAGTCCAGATGGAAAGGGATAAAGTTTGCTGGGGTAAGAAAATTGTCTGAATGTCAGAAGCACATCAGAACTAGGTGTCATTCACCATCTCAGCAAACAGTGATGGACAAAAGAACCTGCAGCCGTGGTTCCCATAGAGAATAGGTCAAGCTAACACACCTGGTCGAGGCAGCCTGGGCTGGAGCACCAGCGGGGCTGTGCTATGCTAGCTGCATGACGCCAAGGGCGAGTGCAGAATGTGCCCTGCTCCACGGGTCTATATATTCATCATGGTGGCCAAAGCTGGGACCCATCCACATCCTAACTCCACACTCCAGTACCCACCAGTGCTGATGGCTTCTTACTGGATGCATTTGCAAGTCAGGGTACTGGGGATCTGGCCTAGATCCCCAATCTCCCAAACAAGTGCCTGGCAAAGGCTTAAATAAATGAAACAAGTGGTATGATTTTTAGGGCTCCAGAAAGATCAAAATCATCTGCAGAGTTCAAGACTCTCAGGGCTAAAACAGGGAATGTCTCTGGGGAGCCCATATTTATTTATTTATTTATTTAATTTTTTTTTTATTATTTTGAAGGTAGTAAAATACAACAGAACAAGACAGAACAAAGCCAACTGAGACAATGCAGTGAAATTGGTACAGAACGTCACAGCAGGTTACTGGGATAACAGTAATAGGTACCATAGTATATCTCGTTATCTTCACAATAGTTGTTCTTTCAATCAGATATAGCAAAATCAAACCACATAAAGAACATTATAGAACTCATCAAAACAGAATATAGAATAGAGAAATACAATTAATCAGAACAAAGCAAAATAGTGACAACAATATTTGCCTTCAAAGAGGTGGTAGAAGGAAATGCCCCATATTTGCTCTATTGCATATGGTCAGCCTCCCAAGAGATGCTCAGACTTCTGGCTCCGATTTGCTAACGGGGTGAGATTGGGGGGGATGGGATGTTTGATTCTCAGCCCACATGCGAGTAGGCTCACGGCTGCTTACGAAGGAGGTAAGCAGGTTGCTTTGTTTCCCAGCACCCTAAGTTCCAACATGGCACAGATCTTGGGAGATGCTGGCTGGTTCTCTCCCTGAGGTGCCCACCGCTTGCCTGAGCCACGGCTGTTTACCAGGGAGACGAGCAGGTTGCTTTCTTTCCCAGCACCCTAAGTTGCAACATGTTGTGGATCTCAGGAGATGCTCAGCCTGTATTTATTTAGTATTAAAACAAGGAAGGGGTTAGAGTGGAAAATGCAGGGAACCTGAGCAGGACCTGAGGAGGGGTTCAAGGACCCCTCCAAGCAACAGACCATGCTAATTAAGAAGAACTATCCTAGGAGAAAGTCTCCAGGTGAATCCCTCTACAGGAGTGAAATGCCTGCAGCCACATCCTATTAGTTAGTGTTGGAGCCAGGTGTCCTCAGCTGTGACCTGTCTTGCCCCCTGAGGTATCTCCTTGTTCTCAGTTCAGCCATGCCCCAGCCAAGCCACAGCCTTGCACGTGTATTCAGCTTCATGGCTCCAACAAGGCTGCAAGCCAGCCTAGAAGTGGCAGGGACTAAGGCCCCTGGGACCTCCCTTCAGCAATGATGGAAGGGTTGGTGGCTTCCTCACCTCTTGAGAGGCATATTCAACATTATTACCCAAACACCCCAGCAGGTTAAGCTCCATGTGCCTGTAGCAATAACTTTCTCATGAACACATTCTGTGTTGGTTTCCTTTTGTTTTCTATTTCCTGTTCCCACTCTTCTTCCAAGGCTTCCTGGAATCATCTCCCAAATTAGCTCTTTGTATTCAAATCCCATCTCAGTGCCTACCTCTCAGGAAATCTTACCTGAGTGTTTTAATCATTTTCTTGTCATTGAGACACAATACCTGAAACTCACAACTTACAGGAGGTTTATTTTGGCTCACATTTTGTAGACATGTCAGTCCCTAGTTGGCTGGCTCCAATCCTGGGCTGCATGGTAGAGGGACATGGTGGAGGAGAAGCAGCTCATGCTATGGCAGGCAGGAAGCAGAGAGATCAAGGGAGAAGGAGGGAGACAAACCTTTGTAGGCCACGCCCACAGTGACCTATCTCTTCCAACCAGGCTTTACCTCCCAATAGCAAGTCAGCTATGAGCCCCCATAATGCAATCACCTTTCAACAGCCCTACTTATGGGCACATATAGCTCTTGGAGGACATCTAGATATAAACTCTGAGACATAGATAACAAAAGTAATAGAAACCCTGAAAAAGACATAGAATATTTATCTGTGGTAGTGGACTTCGGTATGCAGAAACCACGTGGGGCTTTGCATAACCTAAGTCTGCTTAAGAACTTTGGTAAAGGATCGTGAGGACAGTACCAGGGGTTACTGGCTCTAAGTTCAGAAGCGATCCAGTTTAGGCAGACAGATTGACAGTGAAATTCTTCACAAGAGAGAGTACTGTGGCTGTCCAGTGGATTTGGCTGCTTGTGATGGGCACTGGGAAGTTCCCGATTGTCTGCATGAAGAGAGGGAAGGAGAGAAGATACCTTATATATAAGTTAATGACTGCTTTTGGGGAGTGGGGAGATCATCCATTCAGGATGGAGAGGAAGCAAGGAGAGACGGTGGGAAGGAGAGAGATGGGAGGGGTCCCTGAACCCTGTGAGGCTCTGTCCCTGTGAAACTTGGTACATTAAAGCACACCAGTGCTGTGCGTCAGCAGCAGCTGTGGAAGTGCTAAGTGAATTAAATTTTGCTCCCAGGGCGATTTGAGGCAGATTAGAGATTGCACAGGTGAACAACATGGTCTGACCACTTGTGGGTAACTCGAAGAAGCTGAACTCACAGGAAGCCATGGCCTGGGG
>PVJX010044696.1:0-13070 GCA_004027295.1 Dolichotis patagonum
AAGGGGTGCAGGCATGGGACCAGGAGGAGCAGCACTATATGGGTTCAGGGAGTTCTGGGCTCTGCCACCCCAGAGAGGCCTGCTGGGTGAGGTGCCATTCACCTTTTTCCTGACAGCCAGGTGGGCTAGCAGTCCACTTCTGTACCAGTGGGCAAGGACCTGGTGCTAGTACTCGTAGGAAAGGAAGAAGCAGACCAGCTCCCCGAGGACCATGCTGCACAGGCTGCAGAGGACCCTGGACACCACAGCTGGGCTCCAGGCCGAGGGGGGAGCTCGACCCAGTGCACAAGCAGGTTTGAGAGGGCAACAGCCTCGTGAGCAGCATTGGAAAGCACATGTGCCAGCCTCTTGCCAAACACACCTGCCTTTGTGACCCAGGTTCTAGCACCAGCACCTGAGAGAGGACAGTGAGAGTGTTGGGCTACCAAGTCCCCCACCTCCTAGCATCCTAACACAGCAGCATCTAGGTCAAGGGAGGTACTCGTCCCCAGGCAGCACTGGAGATGCGTTCCCAGACCTGTGCCTGCCCAGGTTAGTGCTGACATTACTAAGGGAACCAGAGAAGTGAGCAGCCCCTCACCGCCTCATCCTCAAAGGGTGCCTGGAGGGCTGAAGGAAACTCAATTAGAGGTGGGGTGATGGGGGGCAGCCCAGGCCTTTATGACAAATATCTAGAGATTCCACTCACTGGGGGCCAGCTGGAACAGGTGCCCCACTACCAATTTCCCAAACACCAGGGCACCCCAGAGCACTGTGCTGTGCCAAGGGGGCTGTGAGGGCTGAGGCTGGCACCCACCATTGCGGGCAGCTCTCTGCTGGAAGGTGAACTCCAGCTGCTGGCCAGGCCCGCCGTAGAGGACCAGGGGCAGGACAGTGTCTGGCGGGATCATGTAACCTGGAGAGATGGGACGGGGTGGGAAACTGCTTCATAAGGCAGGTGGGGTGCAGGGAGGGTGCTCCCCACCCATCTCCCACACAGGAAGGGAGTTTACAGCCCTCACTGAGGGTCCTGGGGGCAAGGAACATGGGCCATGCAGATGGAAGGTCACAGAGTATAAAAGCAGGAAGGGAGTAGGTGACAAGCCACCCTGTGCTGTCCCCACCCAGGGCCCGGCCAGTGGCAAAACCCAGTGAGCAGAAGTCACAGCACGGGGTCTGTTCACCACAGGAAAACTCCACCATGTGCTCCACTTGTGACCAGGCGCAGGACAGCAGCTGCTCCCAGTATGGCGGGCACAGAGGTTCAGCAAGAAGAACAGAGGAAGAAGTCCGGGTTGGGTGACAGCCAGGACACTGCATGGGAAAAGAGCCCAGAAAGATTGATGTGGAACTATCAAAAAGAGAACAACCGTTAATGACACCCCCCCACCCTCTCATACCCCGCCCTCCCCTGCTGCTGGCGGCCTCCTCAGAGGGCTGCGGGAACACAAAAGCCAGGTGACCAATTTGGCACAGGGCTTCGGATCCAAATCACCACAGGAAAGTATTTAGATCCATACAGCTCCCGACCCAATGAGTGAGATGGATCCCAGAGTTGTGGGGGAGGCCGCTTGCTGCGTGAGCCTTGTCACCTCGGCCTGCACAGAGCTGCAGGCCGCTAAAGCCTGCACACCTTGCTGTGCTTCTGGCTAGCCACCACCAGCACGTGCCAGCAATGGTGGGGGCAAACACCTCTCATGGACACAGAAAGAGCAGGCTTGTACTTATTTTAGCAAAAAAAAAAATCTCTCAAACTGAACACCCAGCCGCACCACCCAACAAAACCACCAGAAAGCTCCAGCCCCAGCTGAAGAAAACGATTCCCCACTGGGTGGGGACGATCTGGCTGAGGGACAGTGTGAGAGTCCCTGTCTGTATTTTTTTTAATGGAGTTTTAACTTTTGAACTGCATGGAAGTTACATGTTTTAAAAACAAAAATCAGGTCGAAAGGGAAAAAAGCAATCTAATCACACTCAAACAAAAAAGTTCCCAGTGACTGGTTCCACTACTGAGAGAAGCACTGGGAGAAAAGCCTGGTTTCAGATGGCACTGCACCCTGTCAGGGCAGAGCCCGCAGGCACAGCAGTGCCCCTTCCCTCAGCAGGCTTCCCATCTGAGCAGGGATGTGATTCTTAGGCTGTTTAAGGATACTGAAAGATTAAATAAACAGTTCTGTTAAGCTAACAAGAAACCACACATTCACTCAGCAACCAAGATGGACACTTTTTTTTGTTGTCATCATCATTGAACACACATTTATCTACTCCCCCAGGCTCTGCCTGCCCTGGGCTCCCCACTTGGTGTCTTCCCATTCCATGGATTCGGTGTATTTCCTGAACTGCTCCAGCATTTCTCTGCTCTGAACTGCCCTGTGGGAAGTGCAGCCAGGTCTCTGCCCAGGAGTTCTGTCCACAGCTGTCCACAGCTGGATAGCAGACACACGCTGTGCTGGGCTGCTGGGGTCCTGAGCCGTCCTCAGCCTCTGTGCTTGGTACAGTCACCACTGTCATGTCCTATTTATCTTTTTCTTATTGCCCAGATTTCTACATTTTTATTCATCCTGTGCCTTAGAGTTCTGACAATCACATGTTCTTGAGTCAGCATGGCGAGCCCCTGCCCGCCCCCTCTGGTCCTATGGACCGGACCCCAGGGCCAGCTGCCTCCTGACTTTCATACACAGCAGAACAATGTGTCAGTGGAGGGGGCTACCTGGCACTTGCTGCCAGGGTGACCCACCTGCTCCCAATTGTCGCAGTGCCTAGGCACTCAGGGACACTGAGGAGATGCATTTTGAAAAGTGAGAGTGTGTACTGGTACTTCTGAATCAAAATCAAAAACTTAACTTCCTGGACACCTGACTGAGGCCTTGCCTGGCTTATCAGTGGCCAGGGCAGGCAATGGCCTTAAGGGGAGGAAGTTGCCCTCTGGCTGTGGGACCTGGACTGGTTTCTCTCTCTGCACCTGGCTCTGCTCTGCCTGTGTGTGTGCATGTATGTGTGTGTGCATGTGTGTGTATATATGTGTGTGCATATGTGACAGCGGCACTGTCGACCTTGGTATTTGTCCCAGAGGGAAAGCAGGGCTGGACTTTCTGATCCATGCCAGCCTGTATGTGTCCTGCATGGCACCTGGGAGCCTTTTGCTCAGGCTGACCCTGTGCCTCTGTCTGTCCCTCTTTCATGCAGCCTCAGCCAAACAGCCTCAAATTGTTGCTCCTGCATCCAACCGTAGAGTTTGCTCAGGTGGTAAAGAAATGCCAGGCAGGGGTCATTGCAGGGGGCACCATGCAGCCAGTAGGATCCCAGCCCCTGACTCCTGTGCCCCAGTGCTGGGATGGCTCAGGATGACACATCCTCAGTCAGGTGTCCTCCCTGTCTGTCTCCCTGGTCCCCAACCCAAAAGAGGTGATGCGCAGGCCAGCAGTGGGCAGCACTGCTGCGGCCTCATAAGGTCTTTGTGTGTCCCAGACCTTTGGTGCTTCCCTAAGGTCCCTTGCTGTTCCACCAGGGAGGTGTCTGCCTTCTGAGGCTGTTGTAATGTGGACTTTTTGGGTTTCACCATAGAAAGCAGGGAGAGGAACAGTGGGGGAGAAGTTGGTCCTCATTTCACGCTCAGAGATGAACAGTGGTGTGCGTCATGGCAGTGGCCTCTCTGTGGTTAAGTTTCACAGGTGTGTACGCATCTTAAAAACAACAGAATCACCTGTACGTGCTGTTACAGTTTCTTTTTCACCCAGAAGCCAAATAGCACACATATCTTTCCTAGTCAGCAGGGATACATTTACTCCCGTCTCAGTTACATTTTTCTTGTAGCTGAGACACAATTCCAAGAGTTAAAAAAGAAAGGGGTTTGTTTGGCTCACAGTCAGTAGAGGTTTCAGCCCTTCGGCTGGATCTAAGGCAGAGTAGCAAACCAGTAGAGAAGCTGCTCCCGGCAAGCAGAAGACAGCAAAAGCAAGTAGGGTAGGGAGAAGACAGGTGTCTTTCTGTCCCTTATGTTGTATCCTTGCTACCGGGATTAGGGCAGTGCTGAGCCAATCGGTGGACTGATTTAGTGATCATCCACCCTCAGTCCATTGCACCATGGATCAGTCAGTCACACACTCTAAATCCAGCCAGCTGCAGCCCATGCCCTCCCCAGCCTGAGGGGCAGGGACAGAGATGAGCTGGGGTCCCCAAGGCAGGACACGAGGTGGTGAGGGCCGGGGTGGGGCCTGTACCTTTCTGCTAACTTTGCTCTTCTCACAGTACCTCTGGACCTGCAAATGTGAGATGGCTGTGAGGAAGGTGGGGCCACAACCTGCATTTTAGGAAGCACCCTGCCAGGTGTGGTGACACACACCTATAATCCCAGCACTCCAGAGGCTGAGGCAGCATTGTTGCAAGTTCCAGACCAGTTTGGGCTACAAAGTGAGCTCAAGGCAAGCCTCAACTGCAGAGCAAGACCCTGTCTCAAAAAACAAAAACAAACAAACAACAAAAAAGCCAGCCTGGAGCTTGACTCCCCACCCACCCTGCCCCTCTGCTTTCCTCCTCTACTGCCAAACTTCAACACAGCCCCAACCCCATGGCCTCAGAACTGCCCCATGGCTCTGATTACTCCAGATGCTCTTCCACCTGCTTTCTTTCCCAGTGATGGCAGCTGAGATGGACCCTGAGGAGCTCAGAATCAGGTTTAATATAAAAACAAAAACAAAAAACACTATGAGGTAAGGCAAAAAGGTGTGGCCCACGTTGTTCTGGAAGCAGAGCAAAGGACAGTTGGTGCAGATCTCATGCAGCCTGACTGCTGGGCGTGGGTGGGGACTGTTCCACCCCTGGTTCAGGGTGCTTTTGTGTGGTCTCCACCTGTTACCCTCCCAGGACACAGCAAGTGCTCTGTCCACAGGGTTGTCTAAGGCAGGGGCAGTGATTCCAGTGACAGTGGCCATCCACCAAGCTTGGGAACCAGATGTCCAGGGCAAGGGTGAGCAAGAGTCAGAGGCTGTGATCAAAGCTAAGGCTCCGGGGTGAGAGAAGAAGAGCTGCAGTCTCCACTGTGCCTCCTGAGGTCCAAGAAAGTTTCCACTTCCCACTGAGCCCGACCCCAGAGTGAAGGTCACTTAGTTCTTGGATATACAGTGCTTTTAGAGGCCGGTAATTTCCGGCATCTGTTTCAGGTCCTCAGAACTCAAACAGACTGCCACCTGATTGGGGCCTGTGCTTTTTATTCCTTCTGTGATCTGAAAGCAGCAGCACCCACAGCTGGCACCAAGAAGGATGCGCGATGGGCCTGGATTGAAAGGTGGCAGCTTTACCTTGAACACGTTGATACTGTCCACCTGGTTCTGAAAGAAGTTGTTGATGGTCTTCAGCTCTGTCCCTGAAAGCAGACAGGAGCCTGCTCAGAGCCTGGCTTCCGGTGTCACAAGGACAGAGCAGCTCAGGTCACCCGGGGCACTGAGCAAGCCCTCACCTGTCTTTGGAGAGGCTCTGTATGTTGGGGCTCTGCTTGACATTCCCTGAGAGAGACATAAACAGGTCAGAGTGGAGTCTCCTACCCCTCACTTCTGCCTTCTCATCTCCACGCTGCTCATTGGACTAAGCCTTCCTGTTTCAGCAAGCTCTGGTGGCTGCTTTGCTTTTGGTCATTTACGGCAGGCAGAGAACCCACGGAGAGGGCAGAGGTTCCGGCTGCCTCACGAGCCTGGTGCTCATGGAACGCGTTTCCTTCCTTTTGCTCCTCCTCTTAGGCAGGGCAGATGGCCGCCCACTGCGCACAGTCCAGGGTGCTGCCAGCTGCCGGGTCATGGGCTCCAGTGGCCAAGGCAGAGGAAGCCGGGAGCCCTGCGTGAGATAACATCCCTCTGCAGAACCCCACTGGCTCCCCGCCTTTGTGGGCACCAACGCACAACCAGGCCAGGGATCTGAAGTAGGGTCACACGAGAAGCACTGGCTCTCTGCTCAGTGACTCATCTGTGAACCGGGTTCAAATGCACAGGCTGCTCCCGTCATGGGACAAATGAAACTGTGGCCATACAGCACGCTGCAGATGCTGCCAGACTGCAACCCTGTCACAGAATGTCATGCACTTCATCATTTGGGGAGAAGAGTGTGGTGGGAGGAAGGACACAGTGCCTGTCTGGCAAGTGCAAGGTCCTGAGTTTGATTCCTGGTACCAAAAAAAAAAAAAAAAAAAAAGCACAGAATGTGGGCAAATGTACTAGGCTGTGAGGTTGGACTGCTGGACTCAACAGAAGGAACAAGAATCTCACAGACCAATGACTGAGACACAGCTCATGCCTGAGGGAGATCTTGGGGTCCCTGCTGGAAGCCAAGGAAAACACAGGGTCTGAGGCAGTGCCTGCCTATCTCCCAATGTGGCCACAAACTGCTCCAGTAAATACAGGATCTGCTTGATGTACATCAGGTTCTTGGCCTTCAGACACTTCTTGAGGAGAAACCCGCAGGCCTTGAGTGGGGGCTCCTCTACAGCTCCCTGCTACCTGGCCCAGCTGTGCCCTCAGCTCCATCTATCACCACCCCAGCAAAAAGGCAGGCTGGCCCCCAAGAGCCAGCAGCCTTATCCCAAGCAGGCCAGACCCTGGTGGAACCCCTGCTGTGGACATAGGACCTAGATGGGAAAGTGAGCCTGGCACACCCTCTGCAGGCCAAGGGGACCAGGACCATCCCTCCCACTCTGGGGCTGCATCCCACTTGTACCACACCATGTACTGCAGCAACTGGGAGTGGGCCTGGCAGAGCTGGGGACACAGCCCAGAACACAGGCTGAGGTCAGACCAGGCCCTGGACAAGCGGCTGAGGGCTGGGAAAGGTAGAACTGACACTGCACCCAGAAGACACCAGCTCAGGACTCATAGGAGCCATCATGGGCATCGGGCATGGGAGCTGGGAGCCCATGGAGCATGGCCTGTGACCCTGAGGCTGATGGAGCTGAGGGCACAGGAATCTCTGCTTCAGGCTGGGCAAATCAAGAGGCTGAAACCCTCAGGTAAGGAAGCTCCCTACTGGTTTTCACTGGACAGGGAAAGACATGGGGTTTCCCATGGTAACCATCACGCCCCGGCCTGAGGTACTGGGCCCTGCTAAGCTGTTGTGAAGCCAGCAGTCCCCTTCTGGCTCCCCATCCCTGTGCTGTGTGACCTTGGACCCTGGCCTTACCTTCAGTCCCTGGGCTCCCAGTGTCAGCCAGGACTCCAGCCCCATTGGGCGTCAGTGTAGAGAGCAGAGGTAGCTGGTGCAGCACATGGGATGTGACAGATTACAGAGAGAAACTTGAAGGGATCCCGAGTGTGCTCCAATTAAATCCCCTGAGCAACATGGAGAATGACAAGACCCGGCAACCTGCTGCTCTTTGGCCCCCGTCCCAGCCAGCCAGCAGCCACCGTGCAACATTGCCAAGCACTGTCCCCAGAAGAATTGAGGTTCAGGGCCTCAAGGAAGGGTGCATGGTCCACAGCCCCATGCAGGCCGACCCTCCTGAGACCCGCTGACCTCTGTGCTGTGGATGCCCATGATGGCATCGATCAGGTTGTTCGCCTCGTCAATGATAACAACCTGGCCATTCAGCCGGATGCCCGAAGCACAGCTGTCTAACCTCAGAGCCTGAGTTTCCTCATCTGCTATGTGGCCTGATAAACTCTGCCTCAGCTGAGGCTGGAGGTATGGAGGGCAGTAACCAAAACTAAAGCATGTTGTCAATTTTACCTATATTTTGTTATGAAGATTTTCCAAGGCAGGTGTGGTGGTGCACGTGGCACCCCAGCACCCTGGGGGTCTGAGACAGGAGGATGACAAGTTCCGGCTCAGCCTGAGCAGTTAACATAATGAGAGTGTCTCAAAATTTAAAAACATACAAACTAAAAAAGAGGATGGGGAGATGCAGCTCAGTGCAAAGGACCTGGGTTCAATCCTGAGTACTGCACAAGGAAAAAAATATCCTCCAGTTAAAATATTGTTGAACAATGAGGAATTCTCAGAACCTGGGAAGCATAAGGTCCTGGTTCAGATATGAGCATCACAGCTTATGCTCAGTGACCACACAGGGTAGTTACTGAATGTCACATGCAGCACTCGGCCACCTCAGTGGGACACCACAAGGGCAAAGCTAACTGAGAATTTCAAGACTCTGGCCAACTGGCCTCCGCCTGTGTGTTCATCAGCAGGTCCAGCACTCTTTACACTCACCTCACCCATGCAGGGCCAGGGTCAGGCAGGAGATTGAGATGGAGAGGAGTGTGCCTCAGTTTCTCTGTGAGTACTCACCCAGTCTAGGGTCCCATGCTGATGAGTAGTCTTCCACCCTCAGGGCCATTGGAGTTGGACAGCCTGGCCGTGTAGGGGATGTCTCCCCAGACTACAGAACAAGGGCCCCTGCACAAGCACGCACTCACCTGGGCCACAGGGAAGGTGAGCCAGCTCCCGTAATAGGGACAGGCCTGGGCCTGCCTCCCGGGGGCCACCAGCTGTTCCATGTCCTTCACCACCACCAAGATTGCTTCCTGGAGCAGCCGTGTCTGCTCTAGGTTGTGGAAGGGGCAGGTGGCCCGGCCCTCCTTCTGCTGTCTTTTGGGCTTGTCTGTCTCAGCTCTGTTCTTACTCTCTTTGGGCAGCACAGGCCCAGGTGCAAAGTCAGGAAGGACCATGAGCATCTCAGTGACCAGGAGAGGGCTCAGGGACATGGGTCTAAAGGACCCTCCAAGTTCTGCCTTGGCAGTGGTGTCATCCACTCACACAATAGGTTCATTATCTGAGGCTACTTTCTTCTCTCCGTAAAAGGCCTGTAAATCCATCTACCAGCCAAGGATCTGGCTCCTTCCCTCCTTGAGAGAGGGCTGGGCTGGCTTTGCCATTACTTGCTTTCAAGGCCCCATGGTCTGGTCTTGGTCTCCTGAGTCCCTGGTCTAAGCGAGCTTCCCTCTGCCCCACCCCACCCCAGCATGGCCATGGCTGCATCGGTCTCAGCTCCTAACATGCAGGCTTCTCTGCATCTCCATGCAGCGGTCGTTGATCACCTGCACAGCACCATGCTTCTCATGTGTTCATTGTCACAAAGGTTCTAAAGCCGGGACGATGCGGTGAAGAGACAGGCGACATGGAGTCGCATCTCCTCCTCCTTCCCAGGAGCGGTAGGCAGTGCCAGGCTATGCCCATAGCTTAGCCACCTTGGCCCCACTGTCTGTCAATGCCAGGACCCTGGACCAGCGGACACGGGTGTGGGGAGGGACAGAACAGCACTGGGGTCAGGATGCCTGACACTGCCCACCTGCTGGGAGCCAAGGGTCACCAGCCTGGTGAACTTGACGAAGGGGCTCTTCCAAACTTCCTGCACGAACTGGGCCAGCTGGGAGTGCATCCAGCTGCAGTAGTAAATCTGCCCAGAGTAGAAGAAGGGAAGGTCAAAGAGGGGACAGAACAACCCCAAGAGCTCTTGGTACATTGAGGCTTGAAGCCTGTGGGAACAGAGACGGTGGCTACAAATGCAGGTCCCTAAGGAGGCAGTATCACCCACATCAGATGGCACCAAGGGAGGCCACCCAGGCGATGCCAGCCAGGCCGCACCTCCGACCCAGGTGGGACACAGGGCTGTGGGTCTTGGGGTGGCCATGTCCCCACCCTCACCTCCTAGGGAAAGAGTGGGGGGCAACCCCATGCATTACCTCACATGCGAGGTAGAGGCCGAGGCTGTTGTTCCTTCTCCTCTGGGATTTCAGAGGACAGCAAGAAAGAATAGCAGTTGCATGCCTGGCAAGGCCCCAGGCTGGGTGTTTCACCTTCATGACATGCTCCTCCAGGTCTTCCTAGTCCTCATCCACTCTGAGGAACAGAACACGCTGCAGTCTCCCCTGAGCAACTCAGTTAAGCAATAGACAGCGAGTGACAATCCCAGGGCACCGCTACCTAACAGTTCTGCTCCTGGACACAGACTGAGCTGGTGGGGGCTCCGGGCCGAGAGCAGGCAGAGCTTCATTCTCCAATGAGATGCCCCACAACCACTGGGGCGCTGCCTGCTACCCTGTGAGCTCCAGCTCCATCTGCCCTGCTGCTTGGGTCTGTGTGGCCCAGGGAGTGTGGGAAGGAAAGTGAAGGGGCTCCGGTCCCCAAGTCCAGGTCGCAACCTGGGGGCCTGGGCTCAAAACAAAAATAACTCTAAGGAAGGGCCGATATGTGGCTGAACATGGAGGGCACAGGAACAGGATCCTGGGTCCCCACACAGCAGGCTTCAGCTGTGCAGCAGCCCAGGCCCAGGGGAGAGGAGAACAGAATGACAGACTCCAACACAAGCAGGTCTTAGACAAACTTGGGAGTGCCAACACCCAGGCCATGGCAGCCACTGCCAGCTGGACCTTGCAGGAGCAGGGGACTTTTTCTGGGGAGGAAGGAAGGACACCAAGGACAGGAGGCAGGTGCCATGTCCCAGGCAGAGAAAAGGCCTGGTGTGGAGCTGGGCAGGGTAACTGTGGTGACGTTAGTCGGGGATGCCCACTGCGAGGGCTACACGCACATCCCTCCTGTGTCCCCAGGGGGCTCCAGCCTGAGTAACACTCACTCAGCCTGTGGACAGCAGCGTCACTGATGGAGAGGGGCTCATAGGCCTTATCGTCCCAGACTTCTACCCAGCTGGAGGTTGACACATGGGCTACTACAGGGATGCTCACACCCTCAGAAGAGCCATGAACTCTGTCTTCCTGCTCAGAAGAGCCATGAACTCTGTCTTCCTGCTCTCTGAGGGACACAGGCCCCTTCCCTGCCCTATGGGATCCAAAAAATCTGCCACCTCACCATCCCCTGCGTTCCTGTCCTCGCTCTTGTCTGCTAGGACATGGGTGCCTGCCTACTGCTGCACCAGCCTGCTGCAAATGCAGATCCCTATGGGGACCTCTCCTGACTAGAAAAGGCTGCTCCTCACACAGCAGCTCCTGGGGACCTGTGCTGCCCTCGCCCTAGAGACACAGTCCCCAGCTCTGAGTCCCCTCCCTGCATCCCTGTAGCATCCGAGCTGGGCCCCTCCAGGCAGGGCCACCTCCGACTCTCCCACCTGCTTCACCCAGCTCTCTTCTAAGCTGTCAGTGTAAAGGAAGTTGGCCCTGAGCTCAGCCTGGAGGGCAAGGTGAGGCCTGGCAGGGAACCCCAGGAGGGAAGAGCTGCCTTTGGGAGCCCATTCATGGCCATGGGTGGGGACACAGGGCACAGGGAAACTGCTCTCTCACCCACTTGGCTACTGTCTTCTCCTCACTGGAGCATTCCACCAGTGGGCTCCAGCAGCTCCAGTGGCTCCATGCCTGGCCCCTCAGCCTAGGCTGAGGATTGCCTCACTCTCCTTCTCTTCCTGCCTCTGTAGAGCAGCACGAAGAGGATAAGGCTCAGAACTGGGCCTGGCTGTCACCAAACACATCCTCCCCCTCACAGCCCATGGACATGGCCTCACTGTTGTGAACCCAGTCCTGGACTCAGCTCTATGCCACCAGGCTACTCAGCTCTGGGTGAGGGGGATGCAGAGAGAAGCCTGGGCCTAGCAGACTGGTGGGGTCTCCAGCAGTGTAGCAGAGGCAGGACAGGAGGGCACTCACCCAGTGCCAGGCTGCAAGTTGGAGCTGTGCATTGTGACAGGTCTGCTGCAGCCACTCCTCTCACTTCCTCCTTCTGCTCTGCTCCTCCTGGGGGACAGAGCTGTCACAAGACTCTTGCAGGGACCCCCAGTGGCCTCCAGAACATAGGTGCTGCAGCAGCCCCTCTCGGGCCCTCAAGCTCTGCAAGTCAGCCTTGGCCTGCTCAGACTCCTCCCTCTGCTGCCTCAGGGCAGGACCAAGGGGAACTAGTGCAGGGTGCACAGTGACTGGGGGAGGACAGAGGACACTGCACCAACCCCAGGGTGCCACGCAGACTCACTTTCACTCACTCTGCTACCTCCCTCTCCTTCTTCCTCTGCACAACCTGGGTGACCCAGTCCAGCTCTCCTCCAGGTCTTGGGGTGGTACGGGACACTGGGAAGGAAGACAGGACTGCAGGATGCAGGTCCCAGCCCTAGGCAGGGGCCCAGCTTGGCTCCAGGCACCAGGAGGCGGTGTGCCTCTTTCTGATGTTTCTTCTGCTCAAAGTAGTGGAGCCAGGTCAGCACCCTGAAGATAAGACTTGGGACTTTCCCAGCTAGGAGGGCACTGCAATGAGCTTTTCTCCCAAGCATTTCTCCTGTTGGATGGCAGTGCTCCCCATGTGAACTCGCCTCCTTCTTTCCAGGCGAGTGCTCCACCACTGAGCTGTAAACCAGACCTTTTTATTTTTCTGCTTTTAACTTTGAAACAGGGTCTTACACTTTGCCAGGCTGGACTTGCCCTTTTCACCCACCTGTCTCAACCTTCCAAGTTGCTAAAATTTAGAGGACTTTCCCCATTTTAGTAAGGGAGCTTCAAAGCTCTGTTTTTAAAAATTAGAGGGCACCCTGAGTCCACCAATGAAAGGAAAGGGGAAGAGGATGGGAAACGGAGAGGGGAGGGGAGAAAGAGGAAGGAGGAAAGGAGGGGGAGTAGATGAAAACAGCCAGGACAAACACAAAAAAGGAAAAAAACAGACATGGGCCTGGCAGCAGGAAAGAGCTGTTTTAATTGTGATGCTCACCACACTCCAGAGGAAATTAGGTGGCTTTGTGGGGTGCATACAGAGTCTGCATGGTACAACCAGTGACAAGAAACTAGATTATCACCTCTGCCAAAAGAATTAAGGTATATGTCCCTGTAAAACGATCTCCTTAACTCTCTGCAGAAGACACCCAGAAGGGGAACAGCTGGGTCAAATGGAATTTCTACTTTTAGGGTTTTGAGGAATCTCCACACTGACTTCCATGGTGGTTGTGCCAGTTTACATTCCCACCAACAATGGAGAGGGATTCCTTTCTCCCCAGTCTCACTGGGATTTGCTACTATTTGATTTCTTCATGACAGCCAATCTTTCTGGAAAAAGATGGAATTTCAGTATTGCTCTATTTGACATTTCTCTAATGGTCAGTGATGCTAAAAATTTTTTTATGTATTTATTGGCCACTTTTACTTCTTCAGAGAAGCATCTATTCATTTCAGTTATGCATGTGTACTTTA
>PVJX010044697.1:0-13069 GCA_004027295.1 Dolichotis patagonum
TGTTCTCATGTACCTCAGTCACCGGATCTGGCACTGTATGACACCTGGCTCCTCCCAAAGTCAAAATGACCACAAAAGGGAAACATTTTGAGTTAACTTAGGACATCAAGGCAGCCAGGACAGCGCAGCTAGTGACACTCAGGAAAGAAGAGACTTCTAGAGCTGCTTCAGAAAGCACCAGGAATGATGCAATGAGTGCATTTGAAGTGAGGCGGAGGGTTTGGACGGGACTCATGGCAAAGTGTCTGTAGTGGTCAGGGGTTGCAAGGAAAATGATTTAATATAGGACGCATAATTTACAGAATTGTTTTATAATAGTCACCCAAAGAGTCAAACACAAAAGTGCAGGAAATCTGTCCACACACTGAGGGCCTGGATCCCACAGCAACGTCCTGCACGATTCCAGCTGAAGACCAAGAGCCCGTGACAATGTCTCATGCGAGTCTGTTTCATGATCTGCTCTTGGGAGGCCCAAAGGTCAGCGGTGGAAGCTGGAAAGTCTGCACCAACAGGATGACGGATCTGTGCCTGTAGGTTGAGGATTCTGCACTGGAGCCAGGAAGCGATGCTCAGAGTAAGGACCAGAGCTTCCCCCAAAGTGAACCGCAACCACCCTCATGACAGCAAGGTCCCGGGCTCCTCTCACGATGAGAACAGCTGAGTTCATATCAGGAAAGAAGTTTGACAAGCTCCTCCAGGAAAACCAACAACAGCAGAACCAACACTACTTCTTCCTCCCCTCCGGGTCTCCTTTTTAGGTTGGTAACTGTCCTCAGGTGGGCCATCTACGCTCAGTACCATCTGATTCAGTCCAGCTGGTTGTTAAGTTGACCCCCCAGTTGTCAATCCACCATAGTGTTTTTTACTGCAATCATTTTAAAGAATTTAAGCATCCACTGTATGTTCTGAACATACTCCGAACCATACAGAGCCTTTGACCTGACACCACCATAGGGAGATCAGTCACCACGGGGACCAGCTCCACTCAGGGCCTGGTGAAGGAATCGCCCCACCTGTGCATGCCTGTACCGTGTATCCAGCACAGGCCAACAAAGGCGAAGGCCCCACCCCCTATGCCTCAACTATGGCCTCTGAACGACAGGCAAATTAATTAGCTCAACGGAACAAGCGGGGTCTGTCTCTAAGCCCCTGTGCGCCTCCGGGTGACCCCGGCCCCTCTCTCCTCTCGCACACCTCTGAGCGGGCCATTTCATATGCGGAGGGGTGGCTGAAGGGACACATTGTCCGGGCTGATGGCAGAGAGATCAGGAAAGAGCTCAGGTGACAGGGACACTGGGTGGGACCCGCGGCAGCTGCTGTCCGTCCCCCTCCTCAGAGGGAAGAAACGCTTGCTGAGTCCGGCAGAGCTGCGTTTTCCGTGAGCTCCTCATGACCTCTGTGGTCCCCGGAGCCTCACGTTTCCCTGGGCCTAATTCGATCCCTTTCTACCCAGCCACAGTGGCCAGTGTGGTCCTCATCAGCTGACCATTAACAAACGACAAAGAAATCGCTGGGAGAAAACTGGCAGTGTACACCTTTTAAACAAATTTCATGCTCCCTATTTCAGTTTTGGAAGAAAGGGAGAATTGTTTTATGTTACTACAAATTTGTCTTTGGGTCTCGTGATCAAGACACCTGTGTTTATTCCACGGCCAGTGCCTGAGGGAGAGCCGGAGTGCTGTGTGGTGACATCAGCGATGCCAAAGGCAACTGTGCTGACACTTCTGGTACACAAGCCAGCCTGGGACCCATTAAGTGGCAGAAGGAAGGAGGTGTGGGTGGAATCAGTGCCAGCCTGGACTAGAGAGAGAGCAGGGATGGGGTTCCGCACTGCGCCCCTACCTGGGGGAGAGCTCGGCGCCTTCCAAAGATGGAGTTTTTCCTCCCTCACCCCGTCCTGTCCCCTCCCCTTCTCCCCCTCCCCTTCCGGGATGGCAGTGTGGGCTGGGGTATTCCCAAGGAGCCCACTGTCAGGTGGGGAGTGGGTGGGCAGGTGCATTTGCATGACAATACCCCACCCGGAAGACGCCCCGCAGCCAGAGAATCGACATACTGAAGTCAGCACGGTGAATGATAAAAGGATCACTTCTGTTTGCTGTTTTGTTTTAATGTACTTGATTATAGCTACATTTGAAATGAAATCTGATGCCATGTTGCAATACTAAAATAGCTGGGACTATATTTATGGTACTAAATAAACTTGGTTTAATTCTCTGAAGGACAGGGACCAGGCTTTTGATTTGCTTCTTTCTGATAAACTAGAGCTAAAAGAAAAGCAACTTCCTTGGCACTGGTGGAAGGCACCGCGTCCGAGGGGCATCTAGAGTCTGGTGCCACCTTGGAGGAGGGCCCTTGGGTGCTGTGTGGGTGTGTCCCTGCACGTGGCATGTGTGTGACGCAGAGTGGCGCTCGGGGTCACTGTGGCCGCTCTCCAGGTGCCCAACAGTGACGGATATAAATATTTTATCAGGTGCGCCGGCAGGTTGTCTCATCAAGCTGACCCTTATAATTACACTGTCTCCCCGACTGTGGGATCTCTTCACCCTCGCAGTTGCCTGGTAAATACTGAGCAGGGGAGAAGTACACAACTCCAGGCGCAGAGGACGGAGGGGAACTCCCAGTAAACAGTGCCTGCGATGCTCCTGTCCCCCTGGAGGAGGGCATGTGTGGGGGCTCCTCAGCCCCAGGACAAATGGTCCCCCATTCCTGATCTTCACAGTGGATGTTCTGGGTCGCTGGGCACTGGGTTCACCTGGCCTTTGATTTTGCAAGGAGCCTTGGTTCTGAAGCCCTGGCTACTCCAGGAAGGCTGGGTATTAATGATCAAAGGTCACTGGGATGTTTATCTGTTCGAACCCCACCCCATTCCTCATCCTGCCATGTGAGGCTCAGCCCCAGTGGTCCCTGCATGGCCACCAAGGTGCATGCATGTGACCCCTTGGGGAAGCACCGGGCCATCCCGCAAGGGCAACCCAAGCAGAATGAGCCCCTTAGCCCCGAGTGTGTGCTGTGAGGGTCACAGACCGGCTGGTGGCCTTGATGAGCTGCTCCCCCCAGCCTGCTTCTTATCTCCACGGTGACCCTGAGTTCGGCCCAGCACAGAGGTCAGCCCAGCCTGCTGGGCACCTTTGAAGCTCTCAGAGGCTGCATGGTGCATGTGTCTGGCAGGTCATCTTGGTCACGGGTCACGTCTTGGTTACGGGGCTCTGCCCCATCCTTGGCCTGCACCAACTAATCCTCCCCTGCACCCCACAGACCTGCATCAAACAGGGCTGCAGTGTGTTGTGGGCTGCTTGGGTCTGCAGATGATGGCCCAGCGGCCCTGTGCTGGATTCTGAGCTGTGTGCGCTGTGAAGAGGGGGCTGGGCCTGTTCTCTCCTGGCTGTAGTGCCGCCTCAGCCTCCAGTGTGTTTAGCAAGCAGTGGCCCTGCCTCAGTGCCCCGGGAGCCAGGGCAAACTTCTGCCTGGGTCTTGGTGTTGGGCCAGCAGCACAGAGGAGAACTTGGCCATGGGAGGGAGCGGGGCCTAGAAGGGTGACTTGTCAGGGATGAGGCCTGGTAGCTCAGCCTGGGGACAGGAAGCCAAATCCTTCTGGAAGGTGGCAGCCAAGCACCCCAACAGCAGCTGCTAACAGCTGGGGCAGTGCCCGTTGGTCACATGGAAGCATGTAGGGCCAGCAGGACTCCAGGCCCCCTCAGGATTGCTCCTGGACCCTCACATTGGGCCAGGCCAGTGCGTGTTGTGGAAGGTATGGTGGGCAGCAGGCAGCAGCAGTCCTGGCAGCCCAGTGTCCACACTGCAAGGGTCCCAAGTCCACCCCTTGGCACCCTGAGTCAGTGGGGGAGAGGGCTGCAGAAGAGAGAGCAGAAGACAAACCTGGGCGGGTGAGCAGGAATAGCTCCGGGGACATCCAGGGGACCGTGAGGGTGTGGGTGTCACAGGAAGCTGCAGAGCCACTGCTGGCCCACGCAGGGAGATTCGGGTGTGGTCTGTGATGGGGTCCAGCTGGGCTCAGGGCAGCACCGAGCTGGTTCCATGCCAGGCTCAAATCCTTGCTCTGCCGCCTGAGACTGGGACCAGATTAAGCTGCACAGTGGCTCAGTGACTGAATGTGCTGGGCCAGTGTCTGAGACCTGAGTCGGTCCACATGCACGGTGGCCTGGTGGCTCCTTGGAGTCACTGCCCCCGTTGCTGCCAGCTGCCTACCTGCCTGGCCAGCCACAGGCCTCTGCAGCAGGGGTAGTGGGGCTCACACTGTCCCCCAAGATGCCCCTTCTCCCAGCCCCAGCCCTCGGGCCCTCCCAGGCTCTGCTTGTGTCTGTACTCCCCACCTCCTGCTGAGGAAACTGAGTCAGCAGGAGTTTGGAGCCGGGAAGAACATGTACGTGCGTGTACGTGAGTGTGCAGGATGTATGACAATCGATGGCTTCTGTGCCCTGGGCCAGCGGCTTCCCAGCCGCTGCCTCTCTGTCTGGAACCTATGTTGCCCCACGGCCTGGTCCCAAGCCAGGAGGAGCAGGGGCAGGTGGGGATTTGTCTCTGTCGGGTGACAAGGTTACCTCTGCTCCTCCTCCTCCTTCCTTTTTCTTTTTATCTTATAGGGCCTGTGCACCCAGCTACATCCCCAGCCCTTTTTTTATTGTTTGAGACAGGATCTTGCAAAATCCCTAATGTGTCCAGGCTGGCCTGGATCTTGTCAGCCTCCTGCCTCAGCCTCCCACAGAGCTGGGATTACAGGTGTGTGCACCATGCCCAGCACTTCCGCCTTCTTTACTGTAATGAACTTGCTTATTTATTTAAAAGAAAATATTTCATTTGTTAATTAAAAACATTACAGATTCCCGGGAAGGTGCAAAGAAATGCAGAGACAGTGCAGGCATCCCAACCCAGTCTTTCTCGGGTCTGGAGCACCACTAAGTCTGGGACAGGGGCAGGGCACATGGGCGGTCACAGCCAGAGCCAGCTGGACGGCCACACCCTCGCCAGCAGGCTCCTTGGCCAGCTGTGTGCTCAGCCCTTTGGGGCTGGACTGAGTGGCCCTGCGGCAGGGCCCTGAGCAGCAGCCGAGCTCTGCACTCGCCCCTCTGCCTTCTTCTGGACGCTGTGTAGCCGTCTGGGGGGATGCACCCCATGTACCTTCCTGCCCTCCGCCGAGGGGCATCTGGATGCTGGCAGCCTGTGGTGGCCACACACGAGGCCTTGCTGTGGACCCCACTCTCTGGCAAATTCCAGTTTTACTCTGAACAGAAACCATCAGAGGGGCTGCTTTTCCGCTCCCCCCAGGGCTGCTGCTGACCCACTGTCCTCTGTCCCCTCGCCCATCTGACATCGGGACCTGTACTGTCACCTCCTGCCAGGCACCGGGACAGCTCCTGGGTTTCAGTTTGCGTTTTCTGAGAGCCGAGGCTGCTGCACTTTGCTCACGGGCTCCTCAGTGAGATACCAAGCTGTGTCTTTTGCCCATTTTATATTTCTTTTTCTTTTTCTTTTCTTTACTGTTGACTTTCGAATGTTCTTCATGTGTTTTACATATAACTTCTTTGCCAGATATGTGATTTGCCAATGTTTTTCTTGGCCTAATTTCTCTTTTTATCTTTTAAATATTCTCTTCATTTTTTTCTAGGTTCTAATTTATCAGTTTTTCCTTGATTTTGGTATCAGGTATGAGAATTCTTTGGCTGACTCTAGGCCTAAGGATTGTCTCCCGTGTTTTTTTCTGAACGTTGCTTAGTTTCCTGATGGGCCCGTGATAACGTTTTGAGTTGATAACGTGCAGTTTATTTCCAGGTTCCTGTCTACGCGCATGGGCCCGCGGTGGTGCAGGCACAGCTGGAGAGCCTGGGCCTAGCATTGCGCCACTCGGGGGCCAGGAACCTGCGGGTGTGTGCGTCCCTGCCTGCCGTGCTCCGGCCCAGGGTGGGTCTGCCGTGCCTCTCAGTGCCAGGCTTTCCTGTTCCTACGCCCGTGCAGTTCCTCCGAGCCTGCTGGCTGCTTCCCTCTCTGTGTATGTTTTTGGCTGTTTTAGGACATTCTCATCTGCATTTTGGAATAAGCTTATAAAACCATTATTCTCCAATCTCCAAACCTTGCTGGGATTTAGACAGCCACTGTGTAAAGCCTGCAGATCTACGTGGGGAAATCTGACGTCTCTATTACGGTGAGTCTCCTAGCTCACGGGCCTCTCCAGTTACTTAGGGCTTCCTTTATTCATTCCATTAGCATTCTGTGTTTTCAGCATACAAATTCTGAGCATGCTTGTTTCTTTGGGGTGATGGGAAACGGTATTGCATGTCTGAGTTTGGTTCTCAAGTTCTTGTTCTTGGCTGACACAAGCAGCTCTGTGTGTATCTGGTTTCCCTTCACCCTGTGGAAGGCGCTCACTGGTTCTGAGAATTTGTGTAGCTGCTCTGGCATTTACTAGTGGAGAACCCTATTGCTGGGGAACGCGCACACCTTCCCCCTCCTTTCGCTCCGCCTGCTCATTCCTGCCGTCCTCGCCTTGCTGCTCTCACCGGACCTCAGGCCTGGTGGGATGCACAGGCTCCCTGCTTAGGGATGAGGTAGCTGTGGATGTCTCGAGGTGCTCCTTGCAGGCCTATGAGGCCCTCTCATCCCGACCTTGCTCTGAATTTTCATCATTATGGGCACTGGATTTTGCCAAGTGCCTTTTGTGCCCCAGTTAATGTGCAGCTGGGAAAGGTGGTGCTCAGGCTGCTGACAGGGCGGGCTGGGTTGGTTCACCCTGAATATTCAGTCTGCTCTCCATACATGCAGCCTACTCGGCCGAGGCACGTTACGCTCTCTGAGCATTTCTGGGATGGGTTGGCTACTTGTGTGTGGGGTGTGTCACATCCAAGTTCCCACCCACGATGGAAACTCTCCACCCACGATTTTCTTTTGTCCTTGGCTGGTTTGGGTATCTGGGTAACAACGGGGCTCACAAAATGAAGAGGGCGATGTCCCCTCCCCTCCGTTTTCTGGTGGCAACTGTGCAGAATTGGTCGTCATTCTTTCAATGTTCGTAAGATCCTCAGCGCAGCCATCTGGGCCTGCAGACGTCTTTGCTAGCTGTTAAATTACAAATTCAGTTTTTCAAAGGTTGAAAGACTAAACATTTTTCAGTTCTGAAAGCTAGGCGCTAGTAGAATCCCTTGAACAAGCGGCAGACAGAAAGGAGAGATGCAGGTAATTAAGGTCAGGAGCGCTATGATCCCGAGGCTTCTCCTGTATAGAACGTTCCGCTTGCTGGGCATCTCCTGGGAGGCAGAAGTTCATCTTTATTTTATTCATTATATTCTAAGACACTTGGGGCATTATTTTGATAAATTTGACCATTTCCTATTTCTCTTACTCTTTTTAAAATCTTGGACCTTTACAATACAGAACTACTTCTGGCCCTAACCTAGTTTCCACTCTCTCTCCCTCTCCCTATTGTATTTAGAAGTGTGTTTCCAAAGTCAATTTCTTTTCTTTAGTTTGTTACACAAGAAGCAATCGTCTGCCCTGAAAACTAATGGAGGCGGAAAACCTCTTCCCAGCATGGCCCTGCCTCACGTGGAGGGAAGGCTTTACTCCGCACGGTGCACTAGCAAGAAAATTACAGT
Source organism: Dolichotis patagonum (assembly GCA_004027295.1). Lineage (NCBI taxonomy): Eukaryota > Metazoa > Chordata > Mammalia > Rodentia > Caviidae > Dolichotis > Dolichotis patagonum. The sequence goes on from PVJX010044697.1 coordinate 7,605, forward strand.
GTCCCCTCTGACCTGCTTCCGTGTCAGGCAGAGGAGCCCTCGTTAGTGGGTATCAGAGCTTTAGCAGGCAGCTGCCCTTGTAATTGCTGATTAACATATGCGGAGGATACAAGAAAGGGCCGTGCTCTCGGCGTCTATCTGCGGTGCTTGTTTCTGCTCCGTGACCTTTGACAAACACCTCTCCTTCGGGGGTTTAGAAGGAGACTTGCTACTGCTAATATTGATAAAGGCCTCCCTCATGCATTATTTCAAAACGACATTTTGTATTACCCCGGGAAGGAGATGTATATTAGATCATCCAAGCCCTTGGAATAATCATTGTCTTTGTGAAATATACTTTGCTCACATCCCAAATGCAGTCTGCTTTTTAAATGAAAAGGAGGCACTGCTGTCTGCGGAGCACCTGTGCGGTGCTCAGGACGGGGAATGGGGCAGGGGCTGAGTGACCTCGGGGAGGCTGGGGCTGGGCCCTGGGGCTGCTCCCTGTGCCTGGGGTGGAGAGCACCTCTCCTCCCAGCGGAGCAAGCTCGTCTTCAGCTGGGATTGCCTCTGCGTGTGCAGAAGCGCGCTATTGTCGGTAAATAAACCGCTGTCCTCCCAGCGTTGACCACGGGAATGGGCTACTCCCGGAGCAGGCAGCCCGGTCTCCCGAACTCGGATCTCTGTGAGTGGCAGGCTCGGCCTGGCCACGATGCCTCTCAGGACTGCTGTTTATGTTGCCTGCAGGATGCGTGAAACGCCGCTGATCTTTGTATTTCTTTGGGGACAAACGATTGCAGCACTAAGAGACGTTTAAAGAATGCTTAATTTTTGAAGCAAGGAGAATTAGACAAATGGACGTGCTCCGTGCAGACTTCAGATCCGGTTTCGTCTGAAGCTGGGTGTGTGATACGAGCCTGTTAAGTGCGTTCTTTTATTCAATCCATGCTTATCCCCTTCCGACACTGCTTCTGGGGTGTTTCATGTTGTTTGTGTGCTTCTCTTCTCACTATGCAGCCGGGGAGGGGGTGGATAATTAGATTTATGGCTTTGTACTTTTAGTTCTCAATTTAAAGGTCTATTCAAAAACAACTCTGTGATACACACAAGACCATTTTCTCCTCAGATTAGCTTATCAAAGTGAAATATCTCTTTAGTAATTTCCTGGGGGTGAGGAGCACGGGTAAGCAGTCCTGCCAATGCAGTTGTCCTCTGAGCACCACACCTGGGGGTGGATCTCCCAAGGGAGCACAGTGGCTGTGGGCAGGGGTCTTTGGGAGCCCGGGGAGCTGTCACACTGGTTGCAAGAGGCATCGCCCCTGAGGCCCGTGGGGCTGGGTGCTCCTTGGCACGCCTGCTCCGATGTCTGTGCTGCTGCTGGCTGGTCCGGCCTGATCCCGGCTTTCCCAGCAGTGGAGTACGTGTTTAAGAGGTTGCTCTCTCGGACAGAGACCCGGCCTCAGATGTGTACTGTCTGGGAGGCTACTTCACCTCGGGCGCCAAAAGCTGCGCTTACGACGCGGCCTATAGGCGTGTGGCCCACCCTGCACATGCCCGCTCAGTGGCCTCTCTGTTCCCTGCCTGTGTATCAGGTGCGGAGGGCCAGACTGACCACGTGTCCACGTAACGTGCTGTGGGTCAGCCACGGCCTCTGGACACGAGCACACGCGGGTGGGTCTTGGCCAAGACGGGGGATCCGGCACTTGCTGCTGTCCCTCTCTCCCTCAGCACAGCTCCGCCACATTTCTTGTCTGAGAAGCTGGTAGGTTGGTCCGTCCCTGGAGCTGTTCTGGGCATTCCAGGTCCTCTGTGGACAGAGCTGTGCATGGTCAGCTCCCTTCATGCTTAGTCAGCACCGCTGTGCAGCGTCCTCCCCACCACGCCGTGAGGGTCCTGGATCCCTATCTCCCAGTGAACACGCCGAGGGAGGACCGGAGCCAGGGGAGGTGAGAGAGGGAGAAATCCCCGCCATGCTGGATCTGGGATGCTCCTTCCTGCTGGGTCTCTGCTTGGGAATCTCTGGGTCGCAGGTCGCCTGTGTCCTCCCTGGTACCCATTGCTGCCCACACATCCATCCCATAGGTGTGCAAGGGGTGGCACAGCACGTCTCAGATGTCTGGCTTCTGGGGACTCTGTGTCCCTTAGGATGGGACTGGTGTTCCTGGTGCTTGCAGGCTCCTTCCGACGCCCCTGCTGCTGCACAGGTGCTCGGCGACCCTGGGGGACATCATGGGACCCTGGTGGAAGCATCAGCAGGACTCCCAGAGTAACCCAGCTTGATGCATCAGCAAGCTACAAGGGATTCAAACTGAACCTACCGGGAGGGCTGTGTACCCCGATCTCCGGTGGCAGGCTCACCGTGAGGGTTCGGTGCTAGGAATGCTGCTCAGTTTGAGAGGGACGGTGAAACGACTTCTGCTTTCCCAAAGCTATCCCCACCTGCTGCGGTCCCACAGTCAGTGGCAACCTTGTTCTGCCTCACCCCATGAGCCCAGCAGGCCAGGGCAGTGTCTGGCTGTGGGAGCTGGGACAGCACAACCCCCAGATGGGACCCTTAGGGTTATATGAAGCCCGGATGAGGACACAGGGAAAGCATGAGCTCTGTCCAAGCACGGCATGGGTGTTTAGAACCATGCCGGCTCTGCTCCTGAGATTTGAAGCAAAGCAAAGGTGTTTAGTAATATATTCAATTTATTAATATGCCCATTTACACTTTTCCAACCTGGGTTCCACAACCCCACACAGTGCCCTCCGAGGCATCTCACAGAGTCCCCCAGCATGCCCAGCTCAGTGAGGACAGGACGGTAACCTGCGATTGACTCCTGGGGACCAGAAATCCACTCCTGAGCACAGCCCCCGGGCACAGCGATCGGTGCTGTTTATCAGTGCCTGACGCCTCCGTGCCATTCAGGGCCCTTTCACTGCAGCTCCTCTGGGAGGAGACAAGCGAGCCACCGCCACCGAGGCATCTGGTACACCTGTGTGTGTTTACCCGGCCTTTCGAGATAAATACTGTAATCAGGGAGTCAAATATTAGGCAATTAGGAGCCTTCAGAGAGGGGATGATGAGCTCAGTCCCTTTGTCTGCAGTCTGTGACGGAGTCAATCAGAAACGAGAATCTTCTCAGGGGGAGCTGCGCTCCTTTTTGGGTGGCGAAGGCGTGGAGGGCGAGGGCGCTGCCTTTCCCCTGGTGGTGCCTGTCTCCAAGGACATTACCTGGGTGCTCCTCAGCAGACTGGGGCCCTATCACACCACCCTGCCCTTGGGGCGATGGCACTGAAATCTTCACATGAGCACTTGTCAGCTGGAGCAGAGCTGGGAGCACTCTGCCAGCCTGTCCCTGGCACTGTGACCGCCACCTCCTATGCCATGGGGTGATGGATGTGAGCTCTGAGAGCCACGCCCTTGAGGAACAGGTGCCCCGGAGAAGCGAAGGGCCTGCAGGCTGACTTGGCAGGATGTTTGCGTCACTGTGACCCCTTGGATCACCCAATTGGAGAGACTTTATAACTGATTTGTGAAATGGGATTGAAGGCCATGCACCCCAGGCCTGAGTGACCCGCATGCGGCTGAGTATGGCAACCGCTGCAGATGTGCCCAGGCCGAGCACCCAAGGGTGTAGGCCGCTCCCCACCGTGAGCACCGTGGAGACCTCCTACAGGGCAGGGTGGAGGCCTGAGGGTTGAGCTTTGGGCTCCCGCTAGATTTCAAGGATGGAGGCTTTTATGGGCAGGAAGAGGGATAGAAGGAAGGAGACCCCTTCCTGGGAGGAAGGACCTCCCCAGCCGCCTAGCAGGTCTTCGGTGACACAGATGAGCCGTATAGCTAAGGGAGAGGGAGAGAAAGGAAAGAAGAATAAAGCCCCAGGGGACCAGAAGAGCAGAGGGGATAGGGGGCTTGGACTCCAAGGAGGAAATGGGGAGGAGACCAGCATTAGAGGCCTGGAAACCTGCAGGAGAGGGAGGACTTGTGGACAGCTTGGCCGAGCTCCCTTTCACCAAGAATTTGTCATTGTCAGGTCCTGTGCTGTGTAGGTGACACACAGCGTCTCCAACAAGCCTGTGAAGCCGGGTGTGGTGGCTCACACCTGATATTCCAGCACTCAGGAGGCTGAAGCAGGGGGATCACTATGAGTTCCAGGTTGGCCTGGGCTACAAAATGAGTTTAAGGCCAGCCTGAACTGCAGAGAGACCCTATCTCAAAACAAAACAAAACAAAACAAAACAAAACAAAACAAAACAAAACCAAGCCTGTGAGGCAGATGTCACTGTCCAGACCTTGCACCAAGGGGATGATGACTCTGAAGATGACATTCCCAGAATGCACTGCTGCTTGTTTCTATGCTAGATAGCACACCCCTCAATCTTTCCAGGTCCTATGGTCTCTGTCACAGCCACCTGAGTCTTCAAAAGCCTTGAAGCAGCCATAGGCAACATGTAAACGAGTGGCCATGGCTGTGTAGCAATAAAACTTTATTTATAAAACAGACAATGGGCCAGAGTTGTCCAGAGAGTCTGAGTTTATGATGCCTGATTTTCACAAAAGTGGGCAGCTTCCTGAGAGGAAGGGGTGCACTAGAAAGAGGAGTGGGTGGGGGAATCTAGCAGGGACGAAAGGAGGTAATGCAATGGGCTGCAGGGACCACAGCAAGAGCCCCTCCTTTTCATTTTTATTCACATGTGCTTGCAGCACATTACGATTACACTGCTGTGGGGAGCTGGTGCGTGAACACGACACACCTTCATTCTATTCACACCCCCTTCCCTCGGTCGCCTTCCCTTTTGTGAGGCACCCTCTGCCTGTTTCCCATGATCCGTCTTTAATTTATTCATGCATCAGGTTTCCCGCGTCTGTTTAAGCTGTGCACCAGACTGAGCTCTCGGGCCATGATGGCTCAAGTGTCAACCCGCCGGAGCAGCACAGCTCCGAGCAGCGGAGGGTGGCAGGTCTCATAGCAGCTCAGGCTTGTATCCCTTGTGCTTCTAAACCTTCCCTCATGTGTTCTAAAATGACAAAGCAAGTGACATTGTGCTTGGGCATTTTCACTGCTAAGCTCCAGCCCCTGTCCCTGCTCTGGGGAATCCTGAGTTGTCCCATAGCAGCTCCGCCACTCCTTAGAGGCCCGGCCTGGCCCCAAGGCCCAGCGTGAAGCGTGCCCTGGCCCGGGTGCCTTGTGCCTGCGCTGAGCTCTCGAAGCACTTCTCGCCCTTGGAGGGGAGTCCAGAGAACTTTCTATGTCGTTTTTTGTTTCCTACAAAAATATTGTGTGTGAGTTTTCAACCAGCGAACATCACCTGATGGAGATTGATTTAGAAATCTGTGTGTGTGTTTGGATTTTCTCAGAAACAGTAGCCTCTGCTCGAAGTAGGCCACTTCCTCACCACTTGCTTCTGCTAACGGTAAAACGCCTCGGGGCCGAAGTGGGGGAGCTGCATTAGAACAAACTTGAGCCGGTACGTGCAAAGCATTGATCTACATCAACAGT
>PVJX010044698.1:0-13069 GCA_004027295.1 Dolichotis patagonum
AAATGCAGAAACAACCTATCGTAATCTGTGGGATGCAATGAAAGTGGTCTTAAGAGGGAGATATATAGCAATAAATTCTCATATCAAGAAAATAGAATGAGCACAAATAAACAATCTACTGCTTCATCTCAAGCTACTAGAAAAAGAAGAGCAAGTTAAATCTAAAGCTCATAGAAGAGAGGAAATTGTAAAAATTAGAGCAGAAATCAATGCAATTGAAACTAAAAAAATAATACAAAGAATTAATGAATCAAAAAGCTGGTTTTTTGAGAAAAATTGACCAACCTCTAGCTAACCTTATAAAGCAAAAGAAAGAAAAAAACCCAAATTCATGCAATAAGGATCGAAAGGGGGAAATTACTACAGATCCCATGGAAATTCAAAAATCATGAACACCTACTTTGAAAATTTCTACTCACATAGAGAGGAAAACACAGGAAATGCAGAGATTTCTAGAAACATATGAACTACCAAAGCTCAACCAAGAAGATATGGCAATATTGAATAACCCAATATCAGCTATTGAAATTGAAAACATAATAAAAAACTTACCAACAAAGAAAAGCCCAGGTCCTGATGGATTCACAGCTGAATTCTATAAGAAATTTAGAGAAGACTTGATGCCAATACTCCTTAAACTCTTCAATGAAATTGAAAAGAAATCAATCCTCCCTAATTCATTCCTGGAGGCAAGTATTACTCTGATACCAAAACCAGATAAAGACCCAAGCAAAAAGGAGAACTATAGGCCAATCTCACTAATGAACATAGATGCAAAGATTCTCAGTAAAATACTGGCAAATAGAATGCAGCAAATCATCAAGAAGATTATACATCATGACCAAGTGGGGTTCATTCCAGGAATGCAGGGATGGTTTAACATATGCAAACCAATAAATGTAATACACCACATCAACAGAGCCAAAAACAAAAACCACACAATCATCTCAATAGATGCAGAAAAAGCTTTTGATAAGGTCCAACACATGTTCATGATAAAAACCCTTCAGAAACTCAGAACACACAGTGTCTACCTCAACCTTATAAAGGCCATCTATGACAAAAAAAAAAACAGCCAATATTATACTAAATGGACAAAAACTGAAAGCTTTCACTTTAAAATCAGGAACAAGACAAGGATGTCCACTATCACCACTCCTATTCAATATAGTTCTGGAAACACTAGCCAGGCCAATCAGACAAGAGAAAGAAATAAAAGTAATAAAGATAGGAAAGGAAGAAGTTAAATTCCACTATTCGCAGATAACATGATACTCTATATAGAAGATGCAAAAAAAAACTCCATTAAAAGACTACTAGAGGTAATAAACACATTCAGCACTGTAGCTGGCTACAAAGTCAACACGCAAAAATCAATAGCATTTCTGTACACAAACAAGAACATCACCGAGAGAGAAATTATGGAAATACCACCCTTCACAATAACATCTAAAAAAATTAAATACTTAGGAATCAACCTAACTAAAAATGTAAAAGACCTATATACTGAAAATTATACTACACTAAAAAAGGAGATTGAAGAGGATATTAGAAAATGGACAGATGTTCCATGCTCTTGGCTATGAAGAACCAACATGAAAATGGGCATACTCCCCAAACTGTTATACAGATTTAACACAATCCCAATCAAAATACCATTGACACACCTCACAGATCTAGAGAAAACACTACTAAAATTCATTTGGAACCAGAAGAAACCTAGAATAGCAAAGGCAATTGTGGGAAATAAAGGCAAGGCAGGAAGCATCTCAATTCCTGACTTGAAACTGTACTACAAAGCCACAGTGATAAAATCAGCATGGTACTGGCAAAGAAATAGACCTGAGGATCAATGGAACAGATTAGAAGATACAAGTATAGGTACAAAGACACTCAGCCACCTGATATTTGACAAAGGGGCTAACCATGTTCACTGGAGGAAGGATAGCCTCTTTAATAAATGGTGTTGGAAAAATTGGCTCTCCACATGTAGAAGACTGAAACTAGATCCATGCCTTTCACCATGCACAAAACTAAAGTCTAAATGGATCAATGACCTAAACATTAAAACAGAAACACTAAATCTACTAGAAGATACGGTAGGTAGAAGTCTTGGAGACATAGGGGTAGGCAGAGCATTCATGAACAAAACACAAACTGCACGGGAAACACTTCAGAGATTCAATAACTGGGATCTCATATTATTGAAAAGTTTCTGCACTTCAAAAGAAATCACCATCAGAGTGAAAAGAAAACCCACAGAATGGGAAAGAATTTTAACCAGCAACCCCTCAGACAAAGGATTTATATCAGGAACATATAAAGAATTGAAAAACATCAACCCCCCCCAAATTCAAAGACCCTCTCCAAAAATGGGCATCTGAGATGAACACTCAGTTCTCAGATAAAGATATACAAATACATGAAGAAATGTTCACCATCACTGGTCATTCGAGAAATGCAAATTAAAACAACATTGAGATTTCACCTCACTCCGGAAAGAATAGCTGCCATCAAGAAATCAATTGATAACAAATGTTGGCGAGGCTGCGGGGGAAAAAGGAGCACTGCTCCACTGTTGGTGGGAGTGCAGACTGGTGCAACCACTATGGAAATCAATATGGAGAACTCTCAGAAGACTAGGACTGGACGCTCCATTCAACCCAGCTATTCCCCTCCTGGGTATTTTCCCAGAAAAACTGAAATGTTCATATCACAGTGATATATGTGTACCCATGTTCATAGCAGCACAATTGGTAATAGCTAAATCTTGGAAACAACCAAGATGCCCATCAACTGCAGAGTGGATGAAAAAGATGTGGTATTTTTATACAATGGAATGTTACTCAGCTATAAAAAAGTTGATCTTGAGGCCTTCATACGGAAATGGAGACAACTTGAGACCTCAGTTGTGAAATAAATAAGAATCATATTTATAAATATCACATTGTGTCTCTAGTGTAAAAAGTAATAAGAACTGTAGGAGTAATAAAACACAAAATGTGTAATTGCTACTATACAAAAGAGAGGAAAAGAAAGTGCTCTAAAGGATATAACCGCATGTGTGTTTAAGTGTGTAAGATAGATGACCATATTACTGTTTTTGTTAGATTGTTTAGCAGAACTGTTCACAGTTTCACTGTTTGAATGTCCACTTTGTATGCTTTAATTTTGTAACTTGAACAACTATTTCTAAGGTGACAGTACATAACTTATCAAGTGGCGATTTCTTAGTGTTTTTGTTGTTGTGGTTGTTTTCTTTTTTATTCCTTTTGTTTTCTTTCCTCTTTGGAATTCTGTATTGTTGCTACCCTCTTTCCATTTTGTTTGGTTGGTTTTTTTCTCTCTTTAAATTAAAAAAAAAAAGTCTGGTTGCCAAGATGACAAGGGGTGGATTGTTATGGTTGTGTCAACTTGAGCAGTTTGGAAGTTTAACTGAGAGACTCAGCAGGAAGCCAGGATTCTTACTTTGTAAATATTCTGAGCCTCTTCAAGAGGTGGGCACAGAGATTTTGTGAGTGCTACACCAGCCCTGGAGAGGGGGTGGCCTGTGTACAATATAAGGGAAGAGAAGAGGCTTGTTCTCCCACTTCTGTTCTGGATGCTGCCTTGAAGTGTTGCCCCAGTGCCATATCACCCTGCGTTGGAGCCAGCTGATTATGGACTGGAACTCCACAGTGAGCTAAATAAACTTTCCTTTTCTTCATTTTGGGTGTCTGGTATTTTTTCCCAGCAAGGAGAGAAAAGTAACCAAGACACCACCAAAGGCCGTGCCCACAAAGTCCCCAGGATCGGGGGGCCGGCTCGCCCATCTGCTCAGAGGGGTTCTCTGGATGCAGAGCAGGCCTGCCTGCATGTTCACAATCCAACGTGGTCCCCTTGATCAAGCGCAGGCTTGGCACAGGCAGATAGAGCCCAGGCACAGTCCCTGAGTCTGAGAGTGGGTGGGGACAAAACTGTGGCACTATTCACTGGAGGTGGGGCTGCCAGGGTTCTGGGTGACCTGCTGTCGGTAATGTGCCAGGCAGCTTGAAGGAGGCCTTTGGATGTCAGACAGGCTCACCAGGGCACTTGGAAGCCTGGCTCTTCTCCTTCAGAGGGTGGGGAGGGGCAGGCGTACTTGCAGGCCCTGCATGGTCTCCAGGACAGTAAACGAGGCTGCAGGTCCACAGGGTCCACTTGGTGCAAGACAGACTCAGCAGGGGGTTCAAGGGCCAGAGCAGACACCCTGGTCGAGAGCAGGCCTGGGCACGGGCACGGTGCATTCACTATGTTGCCACCCATGTTGCAGAATCAGCCCCACACTCTCCTTCTGAAGGTAGAGTTGCTGGCAGGGGCCCCTAGGTAGAGAGCGGGCATGATCGCAGGGAGGGAGTGGACCCCTGGATACAGGGCAGGCTGGGTTCCAAGCCCTTTGGGGTACGCTGGACACGGGGAGAGCCCATACTTGTAGAGAAAGATTGATGCGCTCTCCATGGATGCATGGTGGGCTCACACAGGTGGAGCTGGCCAATCCAGCACCTTCCCCGAATGGATAGTGGGCTGATTGCAGGCCCACCATGGTCCCCGGGGTGCAGTGCTGGCTCTTCCGCAGTCTTATGGTCTGGTGTAGTCCCTTGGATGTAGAGTGAACTCCTGGGCTCCTTCACTGGTCCTCCAAGGTCCCCCCCATGGAAAGACAAGCTGGGTCTCTGGCCCTGCACAGTTCCCGGGATCCAGAGTGAGGTTCACCTGTTGGGAAGCTTGTTGTGGTTCCCTGGATGTCCTGTGGCCTGGCTGGCAGGGTGGCAGACCACTCCGTTCACCAGGATGCAAGACTAGCTCCATTCCAGCCCACCACGGTTCCCTGCTCATGTGGAGGCCTCAGCCCACAAGATTTCATGGGCCTTGACTGTGTCCTGGTGTACAGGCAGGGGTGGGGGCTCAGCATGTGGCTTGATGGATGCCAGGCATTGCCCTTGGATGAAGGGCAGGCATGGACTTGGACCTGGCACGGTCCCCTGCTTAGTGGGCCAGACACTGGATTGGCAAGGTTATCTGGATATCTTGAGGGCTACACAGGCCACTTGGAATCCCAGAGTGGTCCCCTGGGAGGAGAGTGGTCATGGTCCAGGGCTAGGCACCCTCTCCTGCATACAGATTGGGCATAGAACTGGGCTCTGTGCTTAGCTGTCCTCACCACACAGGGGGCCTCACCCCGGCCCTTGCAGTCTCACCCAATGCACTGCTCCAGGAGGAGGAGGAGGGCGATCTCCACTGGCTGTAAGTTGGCAGGTGACATGCATGGTGCCCTGGATAGAGGACTAGTTGGGTTCAGGCCCTGCAGGTAACCTGGTCCCACTGCAGGCTCACCCTTGCGGTTGCAGAACCACTAGGCTCTCTAGATGGAGGTGGGCAGAGGCTGGGTTCTCAGTCCCAGGCCCTGGGCAGTCCTCTGGAAGCACGGCAGCCTGGCAAGGGTGGTCGCAGACCTACTCTGTTTCCTGGGATTTGCACAGGCTCAGCAGTGCAGCCTGATGGATGCCTGGCACTTCAGAGCTGATGCAGGGCAAGTGCAGAAGCAGAGCAGGCGCACTGACTGCCCAGGCTGGATGATGAGCCAGGTCCAGCACAAGGTCCCTAATCCCGGATATGGAGCAAGCTCCCCCTCTTGGTGACAGAGCTCCATGCTCCTCTCCATGGATGGTGAGCTCACCCTGGGAGGAGGCAGATCCCTTCCTGCGCAGTCCCCCAGGTGGAGAGCGGGCACCAACCCAGGCCATGCCCACAAGGTCTCCTGGATGCAGTGCGGCCTCCCTCATCTGCTCAGAGGCCTGCAGGGTTCCCCAGATGTAGACCTCATGTAACCATCTGTTCCCAGGCCAGCATGGTGCCCTTAACCTGGCATGGGCTTGGCGGGGAAGATCCAGTCCAGATGTTTCCCCGGGAAGGAGAGTTTACGGGTCTGGCATGTCTCTATGGAGGTGGAGATGGCACGGTCCTGGGCCATGCACTGTCCCTAGGGTGCCAGGCAGCTTGAACCAGGTGCTCCCGGGTTGGTGCTCTTCCCTACATGTCAGAGGGGCTCACCAGGGTACTCAGAAGCCTGGCACTTCTCCACAGATGTGGGTGGAGGCAGGCCCATTCACAGGCCAGCCTGGTCCCCTGGACAGTAGGCAAGGCTGCAGGCCCACAGGGACCAATGGGTGCAGGACAGGCTCAGCAGGGTGGTTCAAGGGCCAAGGTGGTCCTTCAGGTCGCGAGCACGTATGGGTGCAGACCAGGTTCAGTCACTGGGATGTGGAGCTGCTAGAGCGTCAGGCCGCACTCTGACCTTCTGGACACAGTGGTGCTGGCCTGAGCGTGCAGTCTTGGAGGGGTCACCAGTGTAGAGTGTGAACGAGATCACAGTCAGGCTGGAGTCCCGTAGACACAGGGTGGGCTGAGTTCCAGGCCCCGCACTGTACCCTGGAGACAGGGGGGAGCCCATCTTTCAGTGAAAGCTTGTTTTCCTCCACCTGGATTCAGGGCAAACTCATCCCAAGGGAGCTCGCCAATCCATCATGCTCCCCTGGGAGGAGGGCGAGTTCAGCTGCAAGTGTGCAGGTCCTGCACGATGCCCGGATGGAGGACGAGCCAGGTTCCAGGCCTTGTGCAGTAACTTGGTCACACAGCGGGCTCTCCTTCAAGGTTGCAGCACCTCCAGGCTCCCTTGGAAGCAAGGCAGCCTGGCTCGGATGTTTGAAGACCTAAGCCATTTCCTGGGGGTCGCTCGGGCCCAGCAGTGCAGCCTGATGGATGCCTGGAACTGTAGAGTGGATGCAGGGCAGGTGCAGAGGTGGGGCAGGTGCGTTGCCTGGATGGAGGATGAGCCAGGTCCAGAGCCCGGTCTGTTACCCTGGATAAGGAGCTGACAGAGCAGTGCACTCCCCAGCACCAAGGAGGATTGCACACACAGCAGGCCCATCCCCCCACCCCAGGCAATAGCAGATCCCATCCTGTGCTGTACCCCAGATGGTGTGCAGGGGCCATTCCAGGTCATGCCTGTAAGATCCCCTGGATGTGGGGTGGTCCGCCCATCTGCTCAGAGGATGGATGCAGTTCGCTGGATGCAAAGCGGGCCCACCCACGTGTTCACAGGCCAGCATGATGCCCTTGACAAAGCATGGGCTTGGCGGGTCGGATAGAGTCCAGGCACAGTCCCTGGGATGGAGACTGGCCGGGGATGCAGGCCCGATGATTTTCCTTTGAGGCAAGGCTGGCATGGTCTCAGGCCACAGGCTGTCCCTAGAGTACCAGGCAGCTTTACGGGTGCTCCCAGTTCCATGCTCTTCCTGGGTGTTGGAGGACCTCACCAGGGTGCTGGAAGCCTGCTGCCTCTCCTTGGATGGGGTAATGGGCAGGCATGCTCTCAGGCCCAGCACAGTCCCCTGGACAGTAGATGAGGTTGCAGGTCAACCTCATCTCTCCTTTGGGCAGGGAGGGCTCAACAAGGCAGTTCGAGGGCCATCACACTTGCCTGGGCTGAGATTGGGCACAGGGGTGGATCTGGGTTAGCTTTGGTCACTGCGGTGTGGAGATGGTGCAGTGTCAGCCTCCATGCTGTCCTTCTGAACGCAGTGGTGCTGGCATGAGTGTTTGAGGCCCTGGAAAGATCCTCCTTGTGTAGAGCTGGCACCATCGCAGTCAGGGCACAGTCCCCCAGACACAGGGCTCGTTGTGTTCTGGGCCTCATGCTGTAACCCTGCACAAGGGGCCAGCCCACCCTTGTAGTGAAAGATGGTTGTGCTCCCCCTGCATGTGGGGTGCGCTCACGTGGGGGGAGCTTGCCTACTCAGCACATTCCCTGGATGGAGAGCAGGCATGACCCAGGGACCCACACGGTCCTCAGGACCCAAGGCTGGCTCACCAGCAGGATTATGGGTCCATGCAGCCCTTTTGAAGTAGGGTGAACTCATGGGATCATTTGCCAGTCTGGCAAAGTCCTCCTCAAGGAAGAATGCCACATTATTGCAAAGCAGTTTATTTGGGGTATTCTGGGCATAAGTAAAATGAAGGACCCCTGACTGGGCACAAGGCCTTGCCATCACAGCTATGGTAGAATATACAGAGACCCATTCTATGTTAAGTGTAGTAGTGCTGAGGTACAAGATTTTGGACCACAGTGGTATGGAAGTGGTCAGCTAATCCCCCTTGTTTTGTGAGATAAAAGCTGTAAGTCAGAGGTGGGGAGGGCTGTGACACCATTGTGGTGAGTGGGATGAGGGCCCAGATTATAAGGCACCTTATGGTGGACTTACTATGGGTGTTTGACAAAACAGCTGAGGATGGAGAGAGTCAGGAGCATCTGCCCATAGAGAAATATAATAGTCCATTCTGTGGGGTTTGGAAGTCTTCTGGGAGGATAGCCCAGGATCCAACAGCAAAGAGAACAACTGATGAGAGATAGGAGACCAAAAATCAGATGGCATAGCTACGCATGGGTGAGCTCAGAGTTTGGCTACGATTTTTGGTGAGGCAAAGATGGGTGGGAGACAGGAGGTGTGATGACCACACTGAGGGTGAGAGTTTGGGGTTTCCAGTGTTCATGTTGTCAAGGCACCATTTGGCCTGAGTAATGTGGCACCAGGGAAAAAGGCTGGCAACTTTGATGGCTGTTGGTGTCATGAGGAGGACAAAGTAAGGTCCCACCCACCATGGTTGTAATCCTGTGGGCTTAGAAGATTTTGAAATATATTAGGTACCCTGGAGTTTTGGGAGGTTTGGGGGTTTGATCATCTATTGGTTGTGGGAGACATAGTTCAACATGTGGTGTTGTAAAAGACATCTAACGAAGGAAAGGATTGGGATGCAGTCTGCGATGGGGGAAAGGTTTTGTGCGGTAGGCAAGTTGGGGAGTAGGAAAGGTCTCTCCTACCTGAGCTCCAATGGACTTAGGAAAGTGGGTACTCCAGGCAGTGCCCTAAGACAAGTGAGGTCTCAGGGAAGGAGCTGGGTCCAGGGTAGATGTATATTGAGCATGAATGTTGTCAGGTGTGTCTTTAGTGAGCCATTTGCCTTCTCTTCTTTCCCTGAGGACTAAGAAATGTTCAGACTCAAGGTTACTTGTTGAGTAATCTGAGATACAAAAGTAGGGCCATTGTCCACTTTCATGATTTGAGGTAAGCCAAATCTAGGAATGATCTCTCCTGTAAGAGTCTTGGAAACTATTACTGCAGTCTCTTGTGCCATAGGAAAGGCATCTGTCTTTCCTGAGAAAGTACAGACAAAGGTGAGGAGATATCTAAGGCTTTGTGTTTAGGCACGTGTGTGAAATCTACCTGCTAATCTTCACCTGTTGTGTATCCCCAAATCTGGTAAGTTGGGAAAGAAGGGGATGTAGGTGTCCTTGAGGAGAAGTTTTGGTGTAAAGATGACAGCTTTGAGGGATCACATGAATAATACTTTGTATAGAGGGATGAGTAATGCCTGGAGTTAGGAGTGTATATTAAGCTTAAGTGCCTAAATGAAAGCAGTTGTGTAAGTTAGTGATGATGTTTATGGTCTGATGATCCAGGAAGAGAAGTATCGCTCCCTAGAAGATCCACCCCTTTGTGTTTTAATTGTAAATCGGTTTGTGGATTAGCAGTAACTGCATGGGTGAATATTGAGGTGGGGCACATTGGGATTATGAGAAAATTGTGAGTGAAGAAAAGAGTTTTTAGTCCACAGGGGTGGGTCCTGTGTGGAGGGGTGGTGTAGTTCGGCCATCAAACCCCATGGCAGAGACTGTGGATCAGGTACCTCGGCCCAAGATCTCAGGAAGCAACTCCAGGTGGCTCTTGTGTTGACAAGGAAAGACAGTGTCCTACCTGAGATGCCCAGCAAGACTCGGGGCTCTGAGAGAGATACCTTGAGGGGGCCATGACACTTAAGCCCCATCAATCTTCTTCAGCAGCCATGCTGAGCAGGTCAGCTAGTGATGAGTCTGATGGTGGTGACAGGATTTCCTATGAGGGCAGGGAATGTGATGACTCACCTGCTCTCTGTCAGACAGGGCAGTTGCACTTCCAGTGTCCCCTCTGTTTCCAGATGGGACAGGGTCCCAGAGGTGGCCACAGATTTGGATAGAGTGGTGCCCCTTCTCCTTCTTTGTCACACTTCAGATATGGTCCCAGAGAGCCTTGGCTTTAGATTTTCCTTCAGCCTGTATTTTATTTTATTTTGAGCTCCAAGTGCTGTAGCCAAAAATTGGCAGTTAAGCTTAGCTTAGAGTTTACCTTTTTTCTGGATCATTTTGCTTTTGATGCTCCTTTTTTTATTGAAGACACAGAAACCCACATCTAGAAGATCTCCCTGTGGGGACTGAGGGCTAATATCTGAGTTTTTAAATTTGGCCTTGATGTCAGGTGCTGCAAGGAAGATAAAATAGGAATTTTAGCATAATGGTAACAATGACATTTTATAATGCACTTAAATCTGCATCTTGCAATGGAATAGTCTTTTAAATTAATCATCTCTGTATATTATATAAGAAGTTTTCATCTAATTTGTTGTCCATTAATAGGATGTCATTCAAGAATTTTATGATATTGTTGGGACTTCTCAAGGTCTAAGCATCTCTAGGTATAGTGACACATATACAACATATACATTACAAAAATTTTTGTTTAAAAATTATTTGACTGGTGACCTCATGTTGGTTTGACCTGAACCTCCTATCATAAGCAGTTGGAACATGAGAGAAAAACAGATGTCTGGATCCAAAAGAAGATGTCAATCATTGTGAACAATCCCGGTTTTAAATTTTAGAAGCTTTGTATACCTGAAGACATGAATATATTTAATGTACCATAAGATCAGCTATGACTTGTCTTAGCCTCATGAAACTTTTGTATGAAAGCATCTTTAAATCAAAAACCATGTTGTATTAATTTTTCGGTGATTACCAATGGGAACATATTGCAATAATATATTTTTATAACCTTAGTTGGGTTGTCTCCCAAAAGGCTATGGAGACTATTGGGGCCTCTAATCAATGAACAAGAACTGGTTAAATGTTACCAGGTGGCTACTTGTCAATTGAAGTACTATCAATAACCTCTCACCATCCCAAGTGATTTTGTTTAACTATCTTAAAAATCTTAATTTTTTTCTGACTTAGGAAGACCCCCAACCACAGAATTTAACATATTACTTTTGAACAATGAGAGATCCTCATGTCATGAGATATAAATGACAGTATATACTGAATTTACACAACCAATTTTAAAAGAAATTTGACCAGCATGGAACTCAAGTGGAATCATGCTTTAAACATATAAGGCACATTAAAATTTGAACCAATGTTTCACAAAATGGAAAGGAAAAAAAATGTTTACCTCAAATACAAAAATGGCTCTTCATGGGTGTGACAAACAAGGAGACATATATACATGATCTGCACAGATTGGACATAGAAACATACACAGCTTAACAGCCAAACACCTTGCACAATCAGAGTGCACTGCAATATATCAGGCCAATTTGAATTACAACTCTTTTATATTTTTTACATTTGTAAGTATGAATAGACTACTAAGAACCTTTTTGTAGATAAGACCACTTGAATTAAGAATCAAAAGGAATAAGACCTTTTATACCTGTGAAAGAAAAGACAGATATTAAAGCAAAGATAGCTATTAGGAATTCACAGGAATAAATCACAAGTTGGAGCTCTTTCACGTAATTACCTGGGTTGGCAGCAAAGGACCCTAAGAACTATGAGGTATGGGAAAGGTAGGAGACAGGGTGAGGCTTCCCAGTGCCTCAGTGAATGAGCAGAGTCACCATAAGGCTCAGTCCCTTGGATGCAAGGTGAGCTAGTGTACACATGCACAAGTACAGTGAGGTCCCCTGGATGGAAGGACAAACTGGGTTCTGGGCCTCTTGTGGTTCCCTGGATGGAGGGTGAGCTCAGCTACCTGCTGGGAGGCTTAGTGAGGTCTGCTGGACATCCTGTGGTGTCACTCACAAGGTGGCAGATGAACAAGGCCCCAGAAGTAAGACTGGATGGATCTCAGGCTTCCGTGCAAGGTCCCCTGGACTTGAGGAGGCCTCAGCTCTCGAGAAGTCACGGGTCGTGATCATTTCCTGGTGTTCTGGTAGGGGTGGGCTTGGGAGCCTGGCTTGATGGATGCCTGGTGATGCCCCTGGATGAAAGGCATACGTAGACTCAACCTAACGCGGTGCCCTGCTTAGTGGACAAGACAACGGGTTGGCAAGGTCACCTTGATGTCATGTAGGCCTGGGAGGCCAGTTGGGGTCCCAGCGCGTTCACGTGAGTGGAGAGCAGTCAGAGTCAGGGCCTGTCACCCTCCCCTGGATACAGCTGGGTCCATGCTTTGCTGTTCTTACCACACTGGGGAACTCATTCTGGCCTTTGCAGGGTCACAGAAAGCACTCCCCTGAGAGAGCACGGGTTCAGCCACATACTGGTACATCCTGTGCATGGTATCTTAGAGGGAGGACGAGCCAGGTTACATGCGCGGTAACCTGATTGCACCGCTGGCTCGCTCTCCTAGTTTCAGAACCGCCATGCTCCCTCAAATGAGGTGGTGGAGGGTGGGGACTTGTCCCCAGGCCCTGTGCTGTGCCCTGGATGCAAGGCAGCCAGGCCCGGTCAGGCGTGGGCCTAAGCTGTTTCCTGGGGGTCACTTGGGCTCAGCAGTGCAGCCCGATGGATTCCTGGCACTGTGGGGGGGGCTGCAGGGCAGGCGCAGAGTCTGGGCAGATGGGCTGCCCTGGATGAAGGATGAGACAGGTCCAGGGCCAGGCCTGTTACCCTGGTGACAGAGCAGCACATACCTCCTCATGGAGGGATGCCCACACAGCAGGCCCACCCACTCCAGGTGGTGAGATATCATCCACAGGGTCCCCCAGGTGGTGAGCAGGCGCCATCCCTGACAATGACTACAAGGTCCCCTGGATGCAGAGTGAGCCCGCCTGCGTGTTCAGAGTTCAGTTTGGTGCCCTTGAACAAGTGTGGGCTCGGTAGTATACAGTGAGTCCTGGCATGGTCCCCAGAACTGAGAGTGAGTGGGGACATGGGCCAGGCTCAGTTCTTTGGAGG
>PVJX010044699.1:0-13073 GCA_004027295.1 Dolichotis patagonum
GAGAGAGAGAAAGAAAGAGAAACTTGTCACTGTAGTTTAGGCCTGTGATACCAAGCAGTGGTGGTTTCTTTACTAGCGGAATAAGAATGAGGAATGAGGTAGCCTGAGGGGGAAAGTAGTAAAAAACCACCTCAATATAAAAATAATATAAAATAAAAAGGGCTGAGCATGGAGCCCTGTGCTCCCTGGACTTAATCCCTGGAATTACTAGGGGGGAAAACAATAACAGGGCTGAGTTATGGCTCAGTAATAGAGAGCTTTCTCTGCTTTTGAAGGCTGTGGCCTTAGTCATCAGTCACACACACACACACATACACACACACACACACACACACACACACACAGGCGATTCAAATGTAAAAGGGACAATTAGAAAAGGGACCATTAGGAAACATTTTGAGTCTTTGGAGAATGGACTCCTGGGAAGAAAGTAATGCAAACCTGATCTCTTGTGGTCACCAAGAGACACTGTCAACCTTCTGAGGTTCCTGATGAAGTTTTTTTGTTAATGTTTAAAGAGTCCAGTGACATAAACCTCTGTGCCATGTTCACATAACCTTCCAGGTACAAATCTATGTCTCTACCAAAGAATCCAGAAAGGGGTTAAAGCTGTTTTAGGAGACAAGTTGGGATGATTAAGGGCAAGGTAAAGGTTAATGATGTCAGTGTCCAGTGGGAATGGTCTTAAGCACACTCTACTCCCTCCTAGTCCCCAGAATCTGTCTGCCTCTACCTTGCTTCTGCTCAGACAGGGGAAGGGAAAGAGAGCTGTGATGTAGGACTCTGGGGTAAGGTGTGTGGGGAGGGGTAGGAGGCCAGAGCCAAGCCCCATGTGGGGGTTGCAGGAGTGACCCCCTGTTGGTGGATGCATCCATTTGGACTGTGAGGAGAGGGGCTGTGAGAGAACTTGATGGGGGCACTGGAGTGCTGAGGATCCCTCCCCATTTGCTTTGAGGGTGGGTACAGACTGTCCAAAGAGGTGATATCTAGGGACTTGGTCTGTGTCCAGGGGCTGGGACCCTAGGGCTTTACCTTTTATTTTTATTTTTTTGGCCACAGCAGGTTTCTGCCTCCAGGTTTCTTTCGATATCCTTGGCAGGGAGTGGGAAAGAGGTGGTACCACTTCCTCACAGTAACTTCTATCCAGAAAATTTTCTCCAGTATACTCTACTCAGCTTCACAGCCTGCCTCCTAGAGGTGTAACCAGAGTGACTAAACTCAACACAATGGGTTGTGGTTCAGGCCCCAGTGCAATTGGTCAAATGGGATGAAGATGCCATAAGGGGCCTACTGAGGCCTGCTTCAGGGGTTGGGGGTTGGATGGAGTGCCATTAAAACTGCAGAATGCTGCTGTTCCTGCCTGCCCCAGGGAGCTGTGACAGGACAGTCTGGGAGGAAGGGACAGACCAGCTCAAGGTTCCTGGATGTTCCACTAATAATTGCATGGAGCATGCATTCAATTCAAAGAAACGGGAAGTCTGAAGAGTCTTAAGGATAGGAAAATGATTCTTAGTATCCTTGATCTATAAGCTGTTCTAGTGAACAATGATGAATACGTGGTTAATGCTGAAGAAATAGTTTGTTAAATGGTACTCAACTGTGGGAGGAAACTTGTAAACTAAAATACTGGGTATGGTAGCACTGGTATTGACTGTCTGCTGATCAAACTTAAGGTATTCTATGTTCCTTTTCACCCTTAAGACAATAAATGTAAAAATTCTCAACTTTTTTGAAATGTTTTTAAATAGCTAGGATAATGACTCAGAAAACAAAGCTAGTAGTAGTCTCAAAATATATGAAATGAGAAGTAGAACAAACTCTAATAAAAACAAATGGTCTCAGTCTGAAATATAGGAAGAGGGGGTAAATTAAAACAAAAACAAAATTTGGGCAGAAATAAAAATCAATAGAAATGAAACCAAATAAATCAGTGATCTCTATAAATGTAAATTACTCATTTATAAGTGGAAAATACTGTCAAAACATACTTTTGAAATCTGAGTTCACCTTTATGAGCAGTTGTATCTGAAACCATAACAGAAATAAAACAGTGTAAAAGCATAGAGAAAGATGTTAGGGCATTTATTAAAGAAAATCTCATGAGTCAACTCATTTCAAAGAGCCAGGCATGGTGGCATACACATGGAATCCCAGTACTCCAGAGGTTGAGACAGAAGGATGGCCATGAGTTGGATGACAACCTGGCATCTATAGAGGGTTCAAGAGCCTGAACTGCATTTAAGACCCTACCTCCAAAGTAAAAGTAAAATAGTCACACAGAACAGATTTTGAGGCAAAGAGTATTGACTCTTAAAAGGGACCACACTCTGTTAAAATGTAAATTTCATGATCCCTTATGACAAGTATGCATTTATGTCACTTTCTCACTTAATGAATACTCCTCAGCTACCCAATTTAGACTGCACTAGGGCTCCGATCCTAGATTTTCCCTATGATAATCTTTCTCTTCCCTCTTAAGGGATCACATTCAGTTCTGTGGCATCAAATACCAGCTACACGCCTACTCTGCAAGTGTGTCTTCAACCAATAGCCTGTTGTGACTCATGAAATCACTTATCTCTGTGACATTTCTTTTGAGTACATAATAATATCTTCAGCCTTCTAGATTCCAATCTAAGCCTTCAGCCTCACTCCTACAATATGTTCCCCTAACAGGCTTTAGCATCTCAGGTGAAGGGAACTCCATGTTTCTAATTGCTTAGGCCAAAAACCATAGAGTCATTTTTTTAGCTATCAAAATATCTCTTTCTCTGCTATAGTTGAGCATAGTTTCAAATACAACAATATCAAACATTAAAAAATAGTATAAAACCATTCAAAAGAATAAAAGAATTACAGGGCATTCTGAATTGAATAACAGAGAATGATCAATGTCTACTATAATATGTCATTTTCAGTAAAAATTTGTTTATACTATCACATATATTAAAATCCCAATAAAACACAACATGATAGAACTGATGGTAATAGCAGAGTAGAAGCATGGTAGGACTTCTAAGCAAGATGATATTAAATCAACAATGGCTGCCATAATGTTATGTTTTCTTCAAAACAGCTTTTCATACCATCACACATAATAAAGTCAAACAAAACAGAATAAAACCATTCCAACTGATAAATGAAAACACTGAAAGGCTTCAAAGCAATGAAATGGGGAATCATGATTACTATAAAAACTTCTATTCTCTTACCAACTCTCATACTAGGGAGATTATATGGAATTTACACACATGAGTTTGGTTTATTTTGCTTAGAAGTATCCTCTCAAGTTGCATCCATTGATTTATAAATATCTCAATGTGATCATTCTTTATAGCTGAGTAGTACTCCATTGTATAAAAATAACAAAATTTTTATACATTCCTCAGTTGATGGACACTTGGGTGGTTTCCACGATCTGAATATTACAAATTGTGCTGCTATAAACATGGGTGCACATATATCACTGTGGTATGATGTTTTCAGTTCTTTTGGGAATGTGGCCAGAAGTGGAATAGCTGGGTCAAATGGGACTTCCAATCTCAGCTTTTTGAGGAATCTCTAGCCTGACCACAGTGATTGCACCAGTCTACACTCCCACCAACAGTGCAGAAGAGTTTCTTTTTACTCCTAGCCTCTCCAGCATTTGTTGTTGGTAGTTTGTTTGTTTGTTTTTTATCCTGGCCATTCTTTCTGGAGTGAGATGGAATCTCAGTGTGGTTTTAATTTGCATTTCTCTAATGACTAATGATGATGAACATTTTTTCATGTATTTATTTGCCATTCATATTTGTTCATCTGAGAACTATGTATTCCTTTCAGATGACCATTTTTGGATTGTGTCTTTGAATTTCAAAGGTCTGATTTTTTAAAATTCTTTATTAGTTCTAGACAGAAGTCCTTTGGCTGAGGGACAGTCCATTAAGATTTATCCCAATTTGTGGGTTTTCTTTTCGCTCTGCTCAAAATCTCTTTCAACATGCAGAAACTCTTTAATAAGAAGTAGTCCCAGGTATTGATTCTGGGAAGTATTTCTCGTGTGGTTTGATTCCTGTTCATGAATTCTCTACCTACTCCTATATCTTTGAGATTTTTACCTACTTTCCCTTCCAACAGATTTAGTGTTTCTGTTTTAATATTTAGATCTTTGATCCATTTAGAGTTTAGTTTAGTACATGGTGATAGGCATCGGTCTAGTTTTAGTCTTCTGAATATAGATAGCCAATTTTTCCAGCACCATTTGATAAAGAGACTGCTGTTCTTCCAGCGAGCATGTTTGGCCCCTTTATCAAAGATAAGGTGATTGAGTGAGTTTGTGGTTGTGGTTGTATCTTGCTATGTATTCCATTGATCTTCAGGTCAGTTTTTATTCCAGTACCATGTTGATTTTATTACAGTAGCTTTGTAGTATAACTTCAAATCAAGGATTGTGATGCCTCCTGCCTTGCCTTTGCTGCTTAGAATTGCATTTGCTATTCTAGGTCTCTTCTGGTTACAGATGAATTTAAGGAGTGATTTCTCTAGAACTATGAGGTATGTTACCAGTATTTTGATTGGGCTTGCACTGAATCTATGTAGTAATTTTGGGAGAATGGCCATTTTTCACCATATTTTTTCTTCTTATCCATGAACAATGGATGTCTTTCCATATTTTGAGGTCCTTTTCGATTTCCTTTTTCAGGGTATTATAATTTTCCTTGTATAGCTCTTTTACTTGTTTCATGAGATTGATTCTTAAGTATTTCATTTTTGGGGGATGCTGGTGTGTACCATAGAGTCATCTTGATGGATAACTTCCACTCTTAGCACATATCCTAGCAGCAAGTCTACCAAGCTTTCCTTTTACTGTGCTGTTGAGGATTGAACACGGGGCATTTGCACTGAGCTGCTAAGTGCCTAGATTCTTTCTATGGGTTTGCATTTTGTTTCCTTGGCATTCTCTCTTTGACAGAAAGCCAGAATTGATTTGTCTACATCTCTACTGTCCTCACTCTGCTCCAACCTGCTGTCACTTGTCTGCTGGGTTGTTGTGTTTGCCTTCTGTCCCTGACACCCCTGCTTCTGCCTTGGAGCTCTATGTTCACTCAGATTCAGACACTCAAAAAATAAGATGCCAAGACAGGATCAAATGTCCATATAATTTATTGTGGGAAACCTGTGAGAGAAAGTGAGAAGAGAATCAGGAGAGATGGACACAGTTTGGCTCAATATCCCACAACAGTCTGGCTCAAGTTTTCATAAGCTCCCAAAAGCCTACTATCATTGTTCTTCATCTGCTTTCTCTCCTTCATGTGACATCAGACTTGCATTACAGATAGCAGAGCCTAGTAATTTCTAATGTGTGCTTTAAGTTCTGATTTTGTTGCTGACTTTAAAAATTTTTATGAAAAGTGTTTGTGCTTATGTGTCTGTGTTTTGCCATTTTATTTTGTACTTTGTATCTTTAAAAGATAATGCTCATCTAGGTACAGATGAATTAGAAGTAATAAATGTTATTCTATCAGAGTCATTCTGATTGTTGTGACATAAATATTGGGCATTTTTTAAGTAAGACCAAGAAAATATTATGAAAAAGCTATGTATTTTTTTCCCAAACATGCTACTTGTAAGACACAACAGACATTAAAGTGTATCATGGTATCTGTCACTTATTCTTGAGAGACCAATGACCAATACTCTTGGACCCTAAACAGAAATGCTTCTCCCAGGGCAGTGAAGAGACAGCGCTACTTCCTCTTCAGAGAGAGCTGCATCCAGTGCAGAGGTTAGTGGTTTGGCTCTCACGGTGATGTTTCCTGGTGTTTTCTTGATTTCTCTTGTATATTTTTTAATTTTTAATATTTTATGCAATAAAGCTGGTTATAAAACCAAATGATACCATGTTACTTCATGCAATAATACATCACTTTAATTATTTTACCTATGATCATTGTAAGAGTTTTGCATTGGCAACAGGAAAACAGTAAATACTAACATGATTACAGAGATGATGCAACCATTTTCAATGTCCTATGTATTTTAGGTACTTTTAAAATGTAACACTATAAATGTAATCATTGAAAGAACTGCCTATGGTGACAGATATTTAGATTATTTTACATCAAGATTTTGAGACTTACAAATTGATCTGTGCATTATTTCATCTTTTCGTAATTCATTTGCCTTCAGTTTCACCATTCTTATGTTTCAAGAGATCAGAGGAGCACATGCATGGTATTATTTGATGTATAACTCATTTGTAAATTATAACAGCAAGACCTACAGTACACTTTCTCTCTTAAAGACTACTGACTTTTTAAATAAAAATTGGCACATCTCAGTGATATTCAACAGAAATGAGGAACAAAAACCCCCAACACATCCTGATGAATTACAATGAGGAGCACAGTTATTAAACAAATTCATGGAAGTCTTGGGACAGAGAAGGTGGCATATTTTCATGATGTGTGGCACTCTCTGATCTGTTGTGAATAGGTCATGTGGATTTTAGTGGATAAGAGGGACTCATCTAGTCATCCATAAAACTTTTCTTGAATATATGAGCAGTTAGGTTTAAAATGCAGAACAAAACTTGATCAACAGCAGCTTCAATGGGGAGAAGGATTACTTTGACATAAACTGCTGAGGCTTAAGGTTAATGGAACCCTTTTCCATAGCAACTTCATCCATAGCAACCACTCACCTGCTTGCTCTAGCAGGTCCTGACCCCCACACAGTCTCTTTATTAGCTCAGTTAAGGTGTGGGGCTCCTTGAAGTTGGTAAGACCAGTGTTTGACAGGCAAGTGTGAGACTGTGACAGCTAGGAGTAGAACTGCTTTAATTCCATCTGCTGAATGGTTTTAGATATTAGTGGAAAGAGGATAAGATATACTCATTATATTGACTTCTCTATTAACAAAGCTTTTGTATTAAAGGATAAGACAACATTTCTACAAAATTGGAAACAACCAAAATTTTATTACAAGACATGCATTTTTCAGAATAACTAATTGTGAAACTATTGTTCTGACTTTTGATGAAATCACTTTCTCCATCTATAAAGAAGAGATAAAAGCTGCCATAATTCTACATAATTTTCTCTGCTGCTTTCTTCTTTTCCTCTTCCTCTCTTTGTTTTCCTCACTTTCTTCTCCTCCTCTTTCTTCTTCTTACTGTTCATCATCATTATCTTCTTCATTTTCCTCCCCCATACCCAAATTAGTGGGAATTCACTTTCTTTCCACTGAAGGTCTATCTGCAGTTCTTATTGTTTAAATTTTCAGTCAGAGTCTTATTAAATCACTAAATTGGGCAGATTGGACTTGAATTTGTTATCCTTTTGCCTCAGCCTCCCAGTTTACTGAGATTGTAAGCATGCACCACAATGCCTGACTACACACAGTAAATGATTCAGTTTGAGTATCTGCTACACCATTTGTACAGAGGAATGTAAATATAAGACATATCATTGTTATGTTATTGATTTAAAAGAAAATGGGTTTCAAGCACAGACAGTACACATTATTTATTTATTGATTTTGACTTTGAGACACGGTCTTGCTCTATAGTTCAGACTGACTTTGAACTCACAGTGATCTTCTGCCTCTGCTTGCAAAGTGATGAGATTATAGCCATGCACATTTACACCTAGCACACACAATGTACATCTAAACCATTGTTGTATTATTTGGTTATTACTGTAGATAAAAGGGAAAGCATCAGCATGTAACCATGAATGCATCTGCATAGGAAAACCTAGTTTAACATCCATTTTTCACATCCAGGAAGCTACAGAGCTGAGAGGTGGTAGTGGAGAACCACACTGTATTTGCTAAATCAGATTTTTTAGGGCTTTGTAGTAGAAAGAATGCACAATGGGAACTATTTGTGTTCTTCCTTCTTGTTTATGTTTTAACTGTGCTTGCCAGTATAGGGATGATCCTGCTCATATAATAGCCCCAGACTTCACAATACAGCCATGTATTGTTTCATGGGCAATCTGTCTTTCTGTGATGTCTGCTATTGTACTGCCTCTCCTGAGATGCCGGCTGATTGGAGGGAAGATATAAAGATGGCAGATCAGTAAGCAGCAAAATAGGGAACCTTCCTGAGAGAAACAGTGCAGATGCCAGAATAAAACATCCTGTAGACAACCAGACAGAGGGAGATGCATCCTCTCGACCCAGAAAGAAAGTAAAGGGAAAGGAGCCAGTCAGACTCACAGTCGCAGTGCTCCCATCACAGCAGGTTGGACTTGTGGCCGTGGCATTCTTGCTGGAGCTGCTTAGACTCGCAGTCATGGTCCTTTCGCTGTGAGAGCCACAGTTGCACTAAAGTTGGAGGTTGGCATGCCGAATGGAGAACAGAGCCAGCATGGAGAACTGCATTAATCCACTTGCAGTGAGTGCTCAAAATTTGACCCTGCTGTGGGAAAGCAGTGACCAACTAGATGACATATTGGTATTGAGCAGAGTGGCCCTGAAGAAAAAATGGCAGTGACTTCATTTGGTTGCTCCCTGCCCAGAGCAGATTGGTAGGATCTGATTGGGCTAGGTCATGCCCCTGGCTGGGACCCAATATGCAGGGATAAAAATTGTCCCCAAAGTTGTCCCAAACCAGTTCCATCCACGTGGCACACACTTACATGATGAAGGCCCTTGCTGGTTGATTGGCGTGGAGGGGAAGGATGAGCTTAAACAGCCCCTGCTTGCACCTCAATGACAAACAGCAAGCTGGAGAGGGCAGCAATCCTTAGCCAGTATGCTTCAGAAGAACCATAACCAACAACAAAAGGGCCTGGGTCCTCCACCATATAACTGTATGGAAGAAACCAGAAACATGGCAAGAGAAAGAAATAAGAAAAAGCCCCCAGTTCTCATCTCAGGGAATGTTTTTCCAGGATAGGTAAATACAAAAGAGAATGAGGGAAGCAAATGTGCAATATTGGACGTGGCATCAGCTGCTATAAAGAAATATCTTTGTGACATTATAGACGATCTCAAAACTGAAATAGTAATACAAGTACAGCAAGATATAATAAGATTAATAAAAGAAATGCTAAGCACCTCTCAAGAAGATAGAGATTGGAGGAAGACCAAAAAAAGGAAAGAAACCTTCTATGAAGAATAGGAAAAAAAAACCCCTAGAATACATGAAACAGATCCAAAGAGATTACCAGGAAATTAAAAACTCCATTGAAAGCTGTCAAAATTTCCTGAAAGAAACTAGAGATAGGTTAACAAAACTTGAAGATATGTTTGCAATGTGTGATCACAAAAGGAAAGATCTCTTAAAAATTACAGGGAAACAGGCAGTAGCAATACAAAAGCTAGAAGATGAGAAGAGGATCTTTAACTTAAGAATAAAAAAAAGTAAGTGAAGAAGCAGGAGTAAATACAAAGGAAATACAAAGATGATCCACAGAAATAATTAAGGAAAACTTCCAAAGCATAGGGAAAGGAAATGATATTCAGATTTATGAGGCATACAGAAATCCAGCTACCTACAACTCAAACAGAGCTACACCCAGATATATAATAATCAAGATCCCAGAAATTCATGACAAGAACAGAATATTAAAAGCTGTCAGAGAAAAGAAACAGATCACCGATAAAGGAAGATCCATCAAAATCATGACAGACTTCCCAACACAAACCATCAAATCAAGAAGAGCTTGGAGTGAAGTATTCCAAGCCTTGAAAGAAAATAACTTCCAACCCAGATTGATGTACCATACAAAACTGTCTCTCAAAATTAAAGGGGAAACAAGATGCTTCCATGACAAAGAGGAACTGGAGGAGTTCATGAACACCAATCCAACCCCACAAAAAATACTGAAGGACATTTGAGAGAGAGAGAGAGAGAGAGAGAGAGAGAGAGAGAGAGAGAGAGAGAGAGAGAGAGAGAGAGAAATACCAGGATTTCAGGAACAGATACAGGGAGGCTTCAACGAATGGGGCAGACAGTGAAATGAAAGAGAAGAGTAGACAACCAAAGGCAAAAAAATAACATGAAAGAAATGAGGCAGAGAAGGTTGGATATAATCTCTACAATAGATGGCCTTGATACACTAAGAAAAAGAAACAGGCAGAGTAAATCAGGAGATAGTGTCCAATGAGATTATCTGTATAGTAAATATAATTAACCTGAAAAAGGGTTTATGGACCAAAAGACAAATATGAGAAAACAGTGTTCTATGTGACAGGAAACCAGAGAGAAATAGGGGCAACTTGTCCAGCACCTGCAGATAGGTTGGAAAGACATGATACTTTTGTGCAGTAGAGAACTACTGAGCTATAACAAAGGAATAACTTGAGGCTTTTGTAGGTAAAATAATACAACTTAAAATCAAGCCTGGGTGTAAAAAGGTTGAGAACCAGTTAGGGTAAATAGCAGGTTGCCCCCCCAGTCTAAAAACTAAAGCAGTTGGTGGGACCCAAATTGTACAATGCACCCTGTGAACATGAAAGGGGAGGAATTATCTAAAAAAGAAGGCAGAAGATATTGTTAATAGTGTATCAAGATTTAAAATCCACACTATTCTCACCATTTTGCTTAGTTTGATTATATACTGTTACAGTTTGTCTACTTGTACTAGATTTGAGGACACAGACAGCTGTCCCAAAAAATACAAGGATATATTACGGTAACCATCTTTAATTTCCTATTAATTTAATTTGAAGACCTGTATAACTTACACTGTCTTATTATGAATGATTTTATTTGAATCTTATTTGTTTGATTGCTGTTTTGTATTGGCTGATTTTATTTGAATCTGTTATGATTGATAGTGTCAAATCTGAGAGTATAGACAACTACTCTGAAGGTGATAAGATTCACTAGGATACCCACACTGGTTTGACTATTACCTGCTTTTGAAATCTTATAATGTCTCCAATGTTTTGTTTTTATTAATATTGTTATGTACTGCTATGGTTAGTTGTACTATGCCTGATGATATAGACAATTCTATTGAAGATAACAAGAGACATCATAGTAACCATTGTAGATCACCTTGTGTTTTGCTCATATGACTTTTTTGCTTCATGTTTATCTAGGAATTTGTTTTGCTTTGCCTCACTTTGTGTTGTTTTTCTCTCTAATACAGGAAGGATAGATATACATGTAGAGACTCATGCATGTGTAGAACTTCTAAACAGTTTATTAGAATAGATTATATAATTCATGATGAAATGAACAACTACTTTAAAGAAAAAGAGACACTGTGGTACCCAGCGCTGATTCTGTAGTGTCATGAAGTGAAATCCAGCAATACTATTATTCTTTTTTTCAGAGTGATTTTAGCTTGTTTTGTTTTGTTTAAGCTCAACATACAAGATGGTGTGGCGGCTATTTTGAAGAGAATGAGAGACACTGTGACAACCATTGTTGGCTTCCCTATTGTCTGGTTTTGAAGACCTAAAACTCCGTCCATATCAGTTCTATACTATGTTGTTTCCTGTGAATTCTCTGTATGTGAAGATATGGACAATTATTTTGGAAGAAAACAAGAGACAATGTGGTAGATAGTGAAGATCTCTAATTGTCTTGCTTTGAAACTTATGTCTCTTTTTTTATTTGAAAGAGAATAAAACAAAAGACGGAAGTACAGAGCAGATCAGAACAGGACAACATAGGCAACACAGTACTTTACATTAAGACAACTGGATATCAACAGTAGCTAACACCATATCACTTGCTCTGCTATAGTTGAGCATAGTTTCAAATAAAATAATATCAAATATAACACAATAGTATAAAGCCATGCATATAGTGAAAGAATTACAGGGCTTTCTGAACCGCATGACAGAAAATGATCAATGGGTACCATAATATCACATTTTCAATAAAAAATTTTGTTTAAACTGTCACACATATTCAAATTCCAATAAGATACAATGTGACAGATACAACCAATGGCAGTAGAACAAAAGAAGCATGATAGGACTTCTAAGAAAGATGATATTAAATCAGCAATAGCTGTCATAATGTTTTGTTTTCTTCAAAACAGCTGTTCATATCATCACGGATGATATAGTCAGACAAAACAGAATAAAACCATTCCAACTGATGATTGAAAACATTGAAAGACTTCAAAGCTATGAGACGGGGACTCATGCTTACCATAAAGTCTTATGTACTCTTATCAACTCTCATACTAGGGAGACTATATGGTATTTACCCTTGTGAGTTTGGTTTATTTCACTTAAGAGAATGGTCTCAAGTCATGTCCATTTATTTATAAATATCTCGATGTGATCATCCTTTATAGTTGAGTGGTACTCCATTGTGGCAGTACCACATGTGGCATTGTGGCATATAAAAATGCCACAACTTTTTTATCCATTCCTCAGTTGATGGGCACTTAGGTTGTTTCCAAGATCTGGCTATTACAAACTGTGCTGCTATAAACATGGGTGCACATATATCACTGTGGTATGATGTTTTCAGTTCTTCTGGGAATATGCCTAGAAGCAGAATATCTGGGTCAAATGGGACTTCAAAACCCAGCTTTTTGAGGAATCTCCAGACTGACCTCCACAGTGATTGCACCAGTCTACACTTGCACCAACAGTGTAGAAGAGTTCCTTTTTCCCCACAACCTCTCCAACTCTTGTTGTTGGTAGTGTTTTCTATCTTGGCCATTCTTTCTGGAGTGAGATGGAATCTCAGTGTGGTTTTAATTTGCATTTCTCTGCTTTGATTATTTCCTCTGCCTCTTTCTTTGCCTGCCAATGTGGTCTCTTTGGAAACCCCAATACTTTGATGTCCCCATGCCCTCATTTCCCTGGACCTTCTAGGGTAGCGGTGGCCACACCCTATCCCCTAGGAAAAACAGGTGCCTGTGGCAAAAGGAGGGCGCCTTTGTCCTCAGTGCATCTCCATCATCCAAAGCACTCCCCCACAGAATCACACCCTGCCTACACAGAGGCATTCATTAATATAGGTCCTGTCCCTATGCAGAAACCAAGGGATCAGGCCCAGTCACCTGAGGGTGCAGAGGCAACCAGGCCAGAGCCTGGTCCACTTGGCACTCCTGACCGAGAACAAACCTGTGGAGGAGGCTTCAACACCCAGCAGCAGTGGTGACCAT
>PVJX010044700.1:0-13065 GCA_004027295.1 Dolichotis patagonum
GGGATCGAACTCACGACTCACGACCTTACGCTTGCCAGGCAGGCACTTAAGCCACTGAGATAAATCCCCGGCCTGAGACCTCTGTTCTTGAATAAAGCAAGTCTGGGTGAGGAATGCTGATGCCACCTTTACTCCCAGCCACTTGGGAAACTGAGGTTAGAGTATTGCAACATGAAGCACCACCTGGGCAACTGAGCAAGACCCTGCCCGTTTCAATATGAAATAGAAATTCTGAGATTTATCTCCACTGAAAGGTAGCTTGTTTAACATGTCCTGGGTCCTGAGTTAAATTTCCAGTACTACGAATAAAAGGACAGACATTCGGTGAATGTCTTCCTTCGGTTTTCTGTTTTATTCTTTCTCTACACTAACATGGCACAGCACTACCTTTTGAGGGTTTATAGCAACGGTGAGTCTCTGCTCTGTCAGCCCGTGGGGATTAACAGCCACTGACTTACAGAGCACAATCATCAATGAAGTGCATGTGACACTTGTATTGTGTTACATATGTTTTTCTGCAAACAGATCAAGCAAATTTGTTGAGCAGGCTTAAAGAATTCAAGGTTTAGCAGTAGCATTTGCTTGATCAGGAATATTTTGTCCATTTTAAATACATTTTGTTTTCAACCTCCCTTGTGTTGACAAGGGTATTTTGCCTTTGTGACTAAAGTAGTATCTCTTCTAGTCTTGTTCCTTCAGCACTTCATAAAGCCCTCTGTAGAACATGATACTCACCATGTTCTACACTCATGTTCTATGTGTTTCCTGTTCTGAGTGTTGTGTTAAACAGGTTGTCCAAAGTAACTCAATTAGAAGAAGTACATGAGTAATGTTAGAAAAAGGGAGCACTGAGTTGGCATTTGGGTATTTTTTTCTTTATTTGATTTTTTTTGTATTACAAATAGGTGCGCCACTCTGATCATATCATCTACATTTCATCAGTAGGACAAAGGGGTGTGATAGAGATTTTCAATGGTCAGACAGAGGCTGAGCAGGTTTAATATAAGCTTCCAAACATGTTCAAGGCTGAAGAGAAACATTTCTATTACTTGTTATAATTTGGCCTGATTTTGGAAGGATTGCTTTAACCTAACTGCTTTAACCTTGCACAAATATCTGCCTTTCTGCACTGGAGTACCCAATCATATAATCACACTTCCATTTCCATGATGTTATTGGACTGAATGTATGTCCAGTACAGTTACCTCCAAGGTTTTGCCTCTGCAATGGTTTATATATCTCTCTGAACCTTTGTTATTTGTCCCATAAATTACAATTGACTACAGTCCCTGAAATCCCCCTAAGTGTTGCTTGAGTTGCCCATAGCCTGTAGACAGAATTCCATGCTGGTGTCCTGGAGATACCCATGCAAATGGTCTACAGGAATGGAATAGCTGAGCTAAAGCACAGAGCTTTGTTTCAAAGCACCTTTTACTCTGCCTGTGTTTCTCTATGGGTATCATCATACAGCATGAATCAGTGGAACTTGTCCCCTTTTCACACTAATGATGTCTTAGCTGTAGGAATGGCTTCAAGACAAGGAGAGTGTGCAAGGATAGAGTGTTTTTGGGTTAATCACTGAGATTGGGTTTGGAGTTCGGAGCTGGAGACCTGGCAGCTCTTGTGCTCTTTGGCCATTCTAATACCTTGTACTTCAAGAACTTATGTGTCCACCGTATGTACTAACTCAGTGGTTTCCAGGCCCTGGTGATTGTGCACATCAGGAAACCTATGAATGTGTCTGAGCTATTTCCTCTAATCATGTCATAGTGGATGAGAGAGATTTAGCAGCTTCTTAGGAGTGGAGAGTGAGCATGTTGAGCAGTGTCATTCAATGCAGAGAACATCGGTTCCCACAAGGAAATCATGGCCCAAAATGTCACTAGTGCTCTGCTTGACAAATGTATTGCAGGTCTTTCAACAGCTGTGACCATGGTCATCAACACTACATTATACCCCATGGATTCAGGTCGATATTTCTTCTGACTATGGACACCATAGACTCATTAGAACTGCACACAGGCTCTAGAGCTCAGCTACACCCCAACACATGCACAGATACCTTCAGTAACCACATGGAGTATGTTAGTGAGTTTGTGCTGTATTTTACTTAATTCTTTCAATAGCAATTTCTAGATTTATTTGCACTGCTCTGTGTTGCTCTAATTCCTGACAGGGTCTCCAGGATTTGTCTCTAATATTTTACTGCCTTTCCACAGTTATGGGGGAGCAGGTTCTGTCACTGATATAATACTACCAGGAACACTTTCCTACTTGTTAACTTGGAAGCAAATTTGAGAAAATGCTTTAGATGCTCGGGAGCTTTGTGCTGGTGCGCAGACAGTATAGCACTTAAAATTTTACTATTCACCAGTCACACTACTCCCACCACAATGGGCCATGGTTTCTGTTTCTCATAAACAACACTGGACTTATTGACCAATTTCATGGATTCATAGGGAAATTTATTAGCTTCTGGTAATTTTTTCTTTCTTGTATGCCTCCATTTCTGGGCAGTCTTTTTTTTATTTCTTGTGAGAGTCCTTCTGTAAATTATTTGCTTACATCATGTTCTCAAATTTCTGATGAGCATTCTTTTTTTCTAGTTATTTTATTATCATTTGTAGAGAATCAACATAATTTCTTGTGACTCTTCCATATGTATTTTAATTTCTCTGCTGAACAGAAATCCTTTACTTTCTATATCTTTTCAAAGTCCGTTTAAAATTTGTATTTTTATAATTTTATTTCAAAATATTTGTTCATTCCTAGATCAAAAAGTTATTTTCTTAAATTTGAACCACATTGTAGGTTCACAACTAATATTTTTTCTTGGATCTATGTAAAGTATACCTTTAGTAGTTTTGTGATACAAAAATACAATAAGCAGCATATGTAATGTGCAATTTATCCCCATAAAGAACAGAATCACAGAACCACCTATTAATCTTGATTTGTATTGCTAGCCTAATTAAATCAGTTTGTTTAAAGGAAATGTATCCCTTAGTATTTCTTTTAAATTTAGTGTGCATACATGTATGATTCACAGGCATAAATGACCACAACTCTATAGCATTCTCAAATAGTGAAAAAGAGTATCTCTGTTTGTTACTTAGGATTTCAAGAAAATGTGTGCACTTGTTTTTTAGAAGAAAGTCTTACAAATTTTTTCAAGTTTATCTTGTTATAATGATATAGTTGTATTAAGCATATAATTTAAAGAATTCATAGCATGTTGCATTTTAACATCTAAGACTGTGTATTTGCTTTCCAATATTAGTATCATCTTTATTATTATTTGTGTTTATTATATTTTTGGAAATGTATAGTTTTAAAGAAATATTTGATAGAATTTGCAATAGTTTTGTAATTGGAGGATTCAACGTGACTGAATAAAAGAGGACTCACACTGCAGGTCCTCAGAGAAAATCAACGAAAAACACAGGTGACTGGAAGAAAGGGAGGAACACACATCCCACTACCAAAATTAACCTGAGTTAAGAGGCTTGAAGATCAAACAAAACAAAGGCATAGGACTTTGTAAAATGATAATCCGGCCCATTAGGCTCCTCCCCATTTTCTGCTACTGGAAGTACAGTGGGAACTGCCATTTATAGGAAGTTCCCCCAGAAAAACAGAGAGACAGCAAAGCTGTGGCAAATTCAATTCACATAGGATAGGTCTAGAATGAGTCCCCTCATGTCTTTTGATTGCCTGCAAGCAGAGGATACATTAGCCTGGCAAGAAATTTTACTGGCATACATAGGCATGAGTGACCACTCTCTTCCCAATGAGCTGCCAGTTTCTTTCTTTTTTCTTTTTTCTTTTTCTTTCTCTGTTGAACACCACAACCTCTAACTGGAACCTGTAGCAAAAAGACAGTTAGGAACCAGCCATGGCATTGAGGATTGCTAGTGAAACAACACAACTCAGGCTCCACCAATTGCATGGGAGGGATTTGGACCACCCCATGGTACCATAGTCAAGGAGTGAGAAATCAGAACTTCTCTGCCCTGTGACTAGTGGCTGCCAGCACAGCCATCTTTGGGCCAGGGATTCAGTGATCTGTCTGCCTTGTAAACATAGCATACAACAGGAGGACATAATGTGAAAGGGGTCAGCAGTGTGCAATGAAGCAGGATGTACAAGGCTCAGGAGGGGTCAATTGTGCACAGGACTGGAGCAGCCTTGACCTGACTCTGTCTGAGGGCAGAGAAACCAAGAGAGTGACACAGAGACAAACACAAAGAAAGAGAATAAGGAGAAAAAGAAAAAGGATAAGGAGATGTGGATGTCTCATCCATAAATTTACAAGTAAATGACAGGCCACAGAACCCATGCCTGAAGTCGAAGATGAACCCCACACCCAGTGCAGCACTGATCCTACTGCAGGATTGGTGGGGCACTGATCTGGACACTTAACCCATAGCAGTGGATACCAAAGGAATTTTACTTACCTTTTTTTCCTTTGTTTGAGTATATCTTTTCCCTTTTATTGTCTGGTTGGTTTTTTAATAGTTTTTTTTTTCTTTTTCAGGTTTATACATACCTCATTCTATTCTATTCATTATGCTTCTATATTCCTTCAGTTATCTCTTGATTTTATGAAATCTTCATGTGAATGAACATTGTACTGCACCTTTCTGATTTGTTTCAATAATGTTTTCCTTTCTCCTTCATTCTTTTTCTCCATTCCTCTTCTCCAGTTTGCAAAGATTGTGTGATCATTCCTTGTCCTCCAGACTTGCTTCAACTATATTTTTGTAAATCTATCTGTTTTGCCCCATATGTCTCTTAAACATCTCCACCACAGAATAAAATCACTCTGCTAGGGGAAACTCATGAAATGCAAGTTGTTGACTTACATTGGGTGCTGTTATTAAACTGTAGATCTTTCCCCATGCTGAAATGTACCAACCTAAAATTTACCAGTTTGTCAGCTTCTTGTCTGTGCTTGAAGTTACTCCCATCCCTAACTGAAATACTTTCACCAAGACATCACTCTTTTAATCAGTTGTTCTCCCTCCTGTAACAACACCATGACTGTTGGGGTCATAACCATCACCATAGTCCAACACCAACAGACTGGATCCTGAGCCAAAAAGATAGCAACATCATATCATTAGTAAATGTTGGAGGTAGGATCTTGGGACAGGTAGAAAGGCCAAGAACTTCTTAGACATAGAAGACACCTCTGGGGGACTTCCAGGAAGATGGTGGAGTGGTAATAAGCAAAAGGCTCTCTGAAATTATCGGTACAATAATTGTATACAGCAGTGCAAGGAGGAAAAGATGGAAGAAAGTGGTTACCCTGGAACCTGGAAGGCTCTGAAATGATAATTCTCACGAGGAGAATGAAGCGAGAAACTTGAACAAAGAAGATGGAGACAAGAGGTGCCTTCTCCCTGAGTTGGGACTCATGACATGGGAGGAGCATTGAAACCTATGGACACACAGTGACTGAACTAGCAATATGACATAGATGAGACTAAAGAAGGAATTACAATTTCTACAGTTAACCAATAATGCCTGTACAATGTACCATAACTAGTGGGATGCAATGAAAGCAATCCTATGAGTAAAATTTAAAGCTGTGAATACTTATATGAGAAAAACAGAGAAAGTTCAAAAAAGCAGCTTAATGTTGAACATAAAGCTTCTAGAATAAGAGCATGCCATGTTGAACACTTGTACAAAGGAGGGAATTATAATAACCAGAGCAGGTATTAATGCAATGGAGAGAAAGAAAACAATACAAAGAATCAATAAATCAAAAAGTTCCATTTTGAAAGATTAAATAAAATCAATAAACCCATAACCAACCTTATCAAAAAAGAAAATAAAAGGCTCCAATCCACACAATTAGTGATGAAAATGGTAAAATCACAAGGGATTCTGTAGAAATACACATCATCTATACCTATTCAAGAACCTGTGTTCTAATACAATGGAAAATACAAAGGAAATGGACAGAATGCTATATACATATGAATTACCAAACCTGAATCAAGAAGACACAAAATTCTAAATAGCCAGTACTAGTTAGTACAATTGGAAATTGCTATTTCTCAGTCTCTGGTGAACTTGAAGAGGAAAAAATACTATATATAGAATACCTCAAAAACTCCAGCAAAAGACTTCTGGATCTAATGACCAAAACTAGTAGTAGCTGGATGCAAAGTAAACACTCAAAAATCAAGAGCCTTTCTGTACAGGAATAACAAGCTCACTGAGAGAGAAATTGGTGGAACAGCACCTTTCACAATACTACCCAAAGAAATGAATCACCTAGGAGTCAAAGTAATGCAAGTAGTAAAACAACCTCCACATTGAAAAGTACAGTATTGTAAAAAGAGATGAAAAAATATCATAAAATGGAAATGTATCCCTTGATCTTGAGAAGGAAGAAACAATTTATAGAAAATGGAAATTCTTGCACTATTATTGTATGGATGTAATAGAATTCTAATCAAAATTCCAACAACCATTTTCCAGAAATTTTCTCTTTTTCCCTATTATCTATCTTTAATTTTGCTCTTTATTTATATTTTGTGTTTCTCATATAAGACAAACCATGTGATGTTTTTGTTGTGTGTCTGATTTATTTCACTTAGTATTATGGAGATAATTCAATGTTAGATAATGTATCCTTCGTGTTAATCAGTATTTTCTGTGGATTCCAGGATATCATAGGTGAAGACACTGAGATTTGAGCATAAGGAGGGACTTGTAAACAAGCACCACTATTTGTTGGAGTAAGAAAGAAAGGATTAAACCATCACGTCTGGAGGTAGAAGGCCAGGAGGGTCGGATTCAGGCTGGTGAACAGCACTCAGAGTGGTGCACCAAGGAGGAAGAGAGTGAGATCAGACTGTATCCTAAGTGCTGCGCATGTTGCTTCATGGATTGCTCCCTGCTGAAGTCATGGATGCCCATTTCACAGAGCAGTCAGCAGAAGGGCAAGTGAAAGTGGGCCAAATGGGCTTGTACAATTATTTTGTTTTTGGGATTCGACCATTCTTCAGGCTCAATAATAGTGAGGTGCATGGCCAGTGTGTCTGGCTCTGTTCTGTGCTAAGTCTTCCCTTCTCTGTGCAGGAATGTTATGTTCTGTGGCAAGTGAACCTCACATGAACAGGATCCAGCCTTGTGGGCCTAGAACCTGGCCTACACACTTGTGGTAATTAGACCCTGCAGGGCCTCAGATTTCTGATCATGATAGTTGATATGCAGAAACAATTATCAAGTCATTGGCCCGTTGGAGTATTAAAATGAATAATACATTTACATAACACAACAGGCAGCATTTCCCTAATTCTACAGTACTTGGAGTCAAGAGAGCTGGCAAAGAGCTAGTCATGTGATGGGTGAAGGAGAGGTTCAACTTAATGATACAGAAGTGGAAAGACCCAGAGATTCAGGCTACACAGAGGACTGGAATGAGCAAAGCAGGTCCAAGTCCATGGCAGTGGTGATGACATGGCAGCACAGTGGGGGTACAGGGTGCAGAGGAGGCACATAGTGTTAAAGTGGCATGGAAAAAAATGCAGAGACAATTGGATCTTAGAGACCAAAGAGCTACATGTTACCCCAGTGCTTCAAAGTTGATGAGCATTTCTCAATGTTCCAGCACCATGCTGGTCTGGGGAGCTGTGTTGTGAATATCAGGCCTCAGTCTGGTGCTTTGAAACACATAAAACTATAACTTTCCTTCACCCTCAAATTCAGAACAGATGTTTTTATGGCATCAAAGCGATTGTCTACATAGCTGCTCAGTGTGTTCATGGTAGAATGCTACAGAAGAAGGCTCATTGAAAAACATATATTTGATGAGATTTAGGAAGGAAATCCTTTAAAAAAGACAGCCTTAGTAGCACTTATTGCCTGGTGAGGAGTAGGGAGTTGTGAAGAAGGAATGGAGTCACCACAGATACATTCAATTATATGAAGTCTCTCTGAAGCAGAGTCATGCAGGGTGAGCTTCATGGCACCTGCTGTGCCACCTACACCCAAATCACTCATGATTGAGTGACCCAGGTGTAGCACAGTACTCAGCTTCATTCCACATCAGAGAGTTCCCTGAGCAATCTGTCTTGTGTAAAGTCCAGCCACACAACCTTACCATTCTGGGCAACATTGTACTTGGCTAGCAGGGAAGCTGAGAGTGACCACAATCAACTCGAGGTCCAAACATCTCCAGCACCTGGGCGGAGGAGCAGTCTAAATGAAGCACGTGATAATTAACCCTTTGTCTTGCTGTCCCTGTGGGACACTGAGCCATCTTGCTGATAATCTCATCCATGTCAGGGGTGGTCATACTCCTTTCCATTAAGACATTTTTCTTCTATTTCCTGATTAGTCCATACATACTTGTATTCTCCTTGGGCATTATTGTTCTTTTTTCAATTTTGAATTTCTTTTTAAGAGAGTAAAATCAAGCAAACAAAAGAGAATAAAGCCAATCAAAACCGTGAAAATAATACAGAATTTCAAAACAGGATAAGAGGAAATCAACAACTGCCACTGTAATGCTTCTTAATATCTTCAAAATTGCTGCTCATGCCATCAAACATAATATTAAACAAAACAGAATGAAACCAATCAAACAGCATTGAATAAAACAACACAATAAAATGGAGCAAAACAAAACAGTGAGAACAATATTGGTTTTGAAAAATAAGACAGAATAAAGTCCCTCATACTTGCTATATTGCATACTGCTATCCTCTTAGTAGACCCTCATACTACTAGCCTGAGGCTTGCAAAGTCAGTCAAACAATATGAGCATTAAATTGTTTCAGTAGCTCTGATGCTGTCAACTCATCTTGTCCTCCAAATCACCCTTCTGCTTTCATAGGGGTCAGGTTGGGGGTTTTCCTTGTCTCCTACCCGGTGCACTGCCTGGCTCATGGGAAGGGTGAATTGGCTTCTTGTTTCTCCTCCCAGGTATGACATGGCTCACACTGGCCCACTTAGTGTTTTAACAACCTTTTTTCTTTTTCTTTTCTAATAATTTCCTCTCTGTCTCTGACTCTGTCTTTGTCTCTTCTCTCTCTCTCTCTTTTTGGAAGCAGGAATCAAAATTACTGAGCCACTGAGATATATCCCTGTTCCCTTTGTTTTCTAATAGTTAAATTCTCATTTTGTCTACATTATTTTAAATCATTTATTTTATTTATTGCCTGATTTTGCTTTTCTTTGACATAAATGAAGAGCGCATGTGTGATTGTATGTGGTGCTTGCTGGGCAACTGCACTGCATCCATATTATGTCTTCTGCAGGTTTCCTGTACAGTGTGAGGCTGTACTCCTCATGGTTACCCAGACCTTTATCTCCAGTCCACCTCCATTTGCCTCTTGGGGATTTGGGACTGCACACCCCAACACTATTTCTGGCATCTTCATCCTTCATTACCACTTTCTACATGGTGTGGCAGACCGGGCGTGACCCTTTGAGTACTGTGTGCAGACACCCTGACACTGAGTCACACTCCCACTACAGGTGACAGGCATTGGACATGTCTCCACCCACAAGGCAAGCCCAGTCATACTAAGTGAACACTTTTACTCAAAGAATAAGAGATGAAAAAGCCTCACCAAAGCCTAAGCCCCAAGCAGGTGTGCAGCGTGATAAAGAGAGGCTCCAGGCATCAACCTCTCTGGTGGCAGCAGAGAGAGACACTGTCTCCATGCCTGTGTGGAGCCTCAGCAGCGTCATGCCACAGAGTTTCCAGATGTGCATCACTGTGGGTGCTAGAGAAGCAGTCACAGGTTGCCAGTCCCATGTACCCTGCTTTCTAGACTCAATTGCCAGGTCCCCAGAAAGACCCTGCTCTCTTGGTATCTACAGAGAATGAGACTCTCAGACTGGACAGAGTGTGGACGGTGTGCAAATACACTGAAGATGGACAATAGAAAGTATCTATGCCACAGCACATTCCAGAAACTTTTAAAACCTCAGATCATCTGACTTCCCAGGAAAAGCCATCAACAGAAGTTTATTCCTAATGGATCTCATACAAAGGCTGAAGGGACACTCAAGCCAACAGAGACACAAATCTCAACACAGAGGTCTGGGAGAAATAAAAAGTGTGAGGCAACCCAACACCTCCCAAGGTTCAAAATTCACTAACAATAAGCTCCAAAGATTGGGCATGGATGCAATGTGGAATAAAGAATTCAAGACATTCTTAAGAGATCACTAAATCCCAAAAGAATACAGAGAACAAAATGAATAAATTAAAGAAGAGAATGCAGGCAGGTGTGGTGGCTGTAGCTTGTAATACTAGTTCTTGGAGGTTAAGGCAGAAGGATTTTAGTTAGTTTAAGGCCATCCTGGACCGAAGAGTGAAACATTGACTCAAAAAGCAAACAAAGAGCTGGGGATGTAGCTCAGTGGCATAAGCACTCCCCTGGCAAGTGTGAGGTCATCAGTTTGATCCCCAGTATGGAAAAAAAGTAAACAAAGAAACAGAAACTCCAAAATACTAAAGACAGTGGAGGCTAAGAATGATACATTAAATAAAAAGATATTTTGAAAGTGAACCAAACAGAACAGTTGGAAATGTACATCAAATTTAATAGAAACTCAATAGAAAAACTTACCGATGGACTAGATGTAGCAGAAGACAGACTTTTAGGGCCACAGGCCAGGGTAGATGGATCACCAGATTGAGATGGTAGGAAACAAAGAAAGAAAGAAAATATACATAAAGCGTGAGATACTTCAGGGACACAACTGAGAGACAAAATGTATGAGTTTACTTTTTTAATAAGGAAAGAGCTTCAATACTCAAGATACAAAAATCTTTTCAGTGAAATAAGAGCAGAAAAGTCCCCAAATTCCAGGTAGCAAAAAATTCACCAAACTGTCATGACCAGAAAAGAGCCTCCCACCTCAAACTTTCATTCACACTTCAAGAGTAGAGCATGCTGGTACAGATTTATGACTGAAGATGTAGGAAAACTGGGGGACAGGCAGGGAAATTTAAAAGGCCTCAGAGAAGTTTCTGGCCAATAATGTGTGTTAGAGAAAAGAGCACCTAGAGAAAGTGAAGGTACAAATAACAGAGACAGCTGGTGAGGCTCAGTTCTCTCTTTCCCCCATCTCCAATTAAACACAAAAGAAACAAAGTGGGACAGGAATCTCTACTGCTGAAATCT
Source organism: Dolichotis patagonum (assembly GCA_004027295.1). Lineage (NCBI taxonomy): Eukaryota > Metazoa > Chordata > Mammalia > Rodentia > Caviidae > Dolichotis > Dolichotis patagonum. The sequence goes on from PVJX010044700.1 coordinate 11,163, forward strand.
TATTGTGTGTAAAATATGCACTGGCGGGCCAGAGATTTAGCTCAGTGGTATAATTGCCCACCAGGCAAGCGCTATGTTGTGAGTTCAATGCCCAGGTGACATCCAGGCATTCAAACACCTACATCTGATTCATATTTTATTATTCTCTTACCATATTAACACATGAAAATGCACATGCACCATTTTTACTAATCTGCCCTTGGGTGTAACTCTGCTGCAGATCTCACAAGAGGTGCAACTAGACAACACAAAGAGACCACAGAAGAGCTCATCCAAGGATGTGCACACAGGCAGTGGAAGAGGCCATGGCCAGACCATGGGTCTCAGCCCAGAGCAGTGGATCTTGGTATAACAGCCTCAAGGGGGGCAGCCCCTTTGGTGGCATGGAATGAGAGGGGCTGAGAATAAAGACGCCTAAGTTCTGGCACGAGACTCCCTACCTTACCACAATAACTTATCTCTATATTTCTCTTTCCTTTCTAGTAAAGGAATTTTGTTTCTCCTTCTGAACTTATATCTCTAATTATTTCATTGATGTGGGATTTTTTCATGAACCCTAAATAAAAATTTACCTCCTCAAGATATGACAAAGGGCTGGTTGTGGCATGTGCCACTGTCCCCTCATGGCCAACAGATATTCCATATGCTCCTGGCAATGAGAAGAGCTGGATCCAGGAAGCAAGGAAACCTGGGCCCAAGCTAAGGCCTCCCAGGCCTTGCAGGCCAACCCAAGCCAACCACAGAGCTAGCTCTATGGGAACGGCAAGGGTCGAGGGTGCTGTACGTTTTGTTCCTAATAAACAAAAAATAGGGTTCGAAGGCTTGGGCCACACTGTTTGATATATGTGGAAAGTGCCGGGTAGTTTGTTAGTTAATTCAAACATATTACAAAATGTTGACTTATTAAATTCTTTAGCTGATGTGCTATAAAAGTTAAAGGCAAGATAGTAACACCTAAAAAGTGAATACTGAATTGTTCATAGATATCTCTTAAAGAACATTAAGCTCAAGAAATTGTTTTATATTATAAGAATCCCAATAATATAGGTCTTTGGTAAAACTAGGAAAGTTTGAAAAATTGTGCCTTAAGGCTATTTTAAAGAGAAGGGCAAAATCTGTTTAAACATACATGAATTTTGATCTAAAAATTCATACTCAAATCTTTCAAAATAAAATATTTTCAGTAATGGTTTTAAAGTTGTACAGATTACCTACTCTTCATTTGAAATGCATAGTAGCAGAAGTTCTACAGATTATCTGAGACTTTGGAAAACTTGAGAGGCCATAATAAGATATTTTGGGGTGTTGAGAGCTGTGGAAGCTGGAAATTGACCTAGGGCATGAAACAGACAGGATCCTACCACAAAACAAAGAACGCCGGATCAGCCAGGTGAAGAAGCTGCTACAGCGCAGAAAATCTCCAAGCCCCAGGACAATCCAAGCCATGGGATGCTGGGCAGAGATGCTGAACATGACATCATCCTTCCCAGGACATAAATAAACATGCTGCATTGGTTGAGCAGTATTTTTCCTCCCATCAGGAGGAGGAGGACTCCCCTGACCCCAGCTTTGTCTTTTCTTTATTTTTCAAATCTTGTCATGGTTTTAACCCCAAGAACCTGAGGAGCCACACTGAGGAATGGATTGAAGTCTAACATAGAACTCACTTGCACGTTATGTACCTTGTGTATGTAGCCCAAAGTATTTTATGCAATATTCTGAATGCAAAGGGAGATCAGGTGTTAAATTTTCCATTTGAGGCTTAAGGAGCTCAAAACGTTTTGGATTTTAAAGCATTTTGGATTTCTCAGTTTTGGATTAAGATGTTCTGCATGTAAAACTTTTAACTCAATTTGGTAATTAAAATTTGACTTTAAGCATGAGTGAAGGAAGCTGGGATGTG